>CAIGRL010041439.1:0-14854 GCA_903798325.1 Fraxinus xanthoxyloides
TGACTAAAATCGTACAAAAGCATGAACTTGGGAACCAAAATGCAAAGTGCTGAAAGTTGAAAGACTTTGGAAGCAATTTATCAAGGATGTGATTGAAATAAAAGTCAAAATTCGAGAACCACAATGTACATGATCAAATTTGAGAGACTTGATGTACAATTATTTGAGGACTTAAAGCTACAAAATGAAGGCGACAAGCTTCTCGCGTGTGTGCTGGGGATCCTGACGTGCACGCCCCCAAAGGCAATGTGCCTTTGGGGTATCTGATGCGCACACGCCATATATTCAATTTTTGCAAGTTTTGGAGTTTTTTTTTTCTTTATGGGTGGGGGTGCATTTTAGGGTATTTCTTAGGTTCTTTTTAGCGCTTTTAAATACACCATTTCAACCATAATTGCCCCCATTCATTACACACTTTAATTAAGTTCATTTTAGATGCAAGAACTAGGGCAAAAGGAAGAAGAAAGGGAGAGAATCCAAGAAAAATACAAGGACTTTGGAAAAAAATAAAAACATTGCAAATCTACTCTTCAAGAATCCAATCAAGTGACGGGTTTTACATTTTATCATATATTTTATCCATTACTTTCTCCAACTTGGAATATATTTCTCTAACTTTTCTCTTTATCATTTATGTAAAATGAGCTAAGTTCTTAATATTGAGATAACTGATTTAGTCTAACATAACTTTATTAATTTTAATATTTGCTTTTTAATATTAAGTTACTTGTTTTTTTTTTTTAATGTATTTACTATTGTATTTAATGTTCTTTATTTATTTGGCCATTAAATGAAGGGATAATTACAGTAGCGATCCCAAACATTTCGATTTTTTGTAGACTTTATCTTAACATTCACTTTGTGCTGCCCGCAATCTCAAACCTTTCAAAAATTAGCACTTGGGGTCCAGATGGATGATCTCTGTTAGTTTGACCGTTAGTTGACCTAATAAATTTGACTTTGACCAATTTTAAAATGGATAAAATGGTAACTTTTTATTAAAAATAAAAAATAAAAAATAAAAACATAATCACTATTCATCTTCTCCCTCACCCCCACCCCCTCCTAAACTCAAAACCAGTTGGTCCCGTTTTACACATCCTTGCCACCATCACCTCCGCCCTCCTCATTTCCCTCCAATGTCTCATCCCTAGTTCTTCCCTCTTATTCCTCACACTCCAACAACTCATTTCTCATATTACTTGGACCAAGTCAATTTTGTTTATGCTGAAAAAATGGAGCTTTTTGTTTCTTCCCTCATCCCCTGCTGTTGCTGGGGATTCAAGACACTACTATTATTAGGTGTAGAAGAATTAAAGTTTTGTGGATGGGGCAAATTGGGATCAAATTAGAATTAGGGATTTGAGATGGAGTGTGTTGATGTTGAGGCTGAGGCTGATGAGAAGCAAGGGGACGATGGTGAAAGAGATGGTGCTGAGTAGAGTGAAAATGAGCATCGACGTTGGATGAGAATCGAGAAATGGCGTCTTACTGTTGTTTCGGGGCTGAAGTTGCTGCAAGAAAAAGAACTACTTTAGCTGCGCCATTGCAACCACCTTGGCGTCTTCCATTTTTCTCTGTACTTTGAGTTTATGGTGTATCAATCACGATTCAAGGGCTTATGGTGGAAGAAATAAATGTGAAGGAGTTACACAAACATGCCTTGCTGGCTCTCTTGAAGTCCCTCCCATGGGGTTCAGATGGTTGGTTGGTTTGAGTGAAGGGAATTGTGTTGGTGGTGTGTTTCGGTGTTGGCTAGATGGGCGAGGGGACAATTTTCTAGTTTTGATGGGATGTCGTGGGTGGGTGCGGGTAGGGATAGGGAAGATGATGGGTTCATATGCGCTTTCATTTTTTTTTATTTTATTTTTTAAAATGCAAAGTTACCATTTTAGCTATTTTAAAATTGGTCAAAATCAAATTAATTGGATCAACTAACGGTCAAACTAACATGAATAGTCTATTTGGACCCCATGTACTTATTTTTGAAAGGCTTGGAACTGCGGAAGACACAAAGCTAAGGTTAAGGTAAAATCTGCGAAAAATCGAAAGGTTTGGGACCGATGTTTTAATTATTCCTTAAATGAATATGTTGAGTGATTTGTGCAATCTTTGAGAAATTATTGAGCATTTTAAGCTAGCTATAGACTCCTTAAATGTTAGAGACCCCTTCACAAATTATAAAGTTGGTCAAATGATTTAACAACATTTGCTCTTTTCCCCCTTCTAGGTTAAAATTATTTATTGCCTTCAAAAGCATCATCATATTTTTTTCCCCAACATTCTCGGGAGTATTCTCTTTACTAGGGAACACACTTTCAAAGGATTCGACTTCTCTGGACTCAATAATCTTAGTAACATGAATTAACTTCAATTAAGCTCAAAATCATTTATTTTCCCTCCAAATGCATCCAAGTTTAGATTTTACCTACAATTAGTATATTGCACTAAATTAGGTAGAAATTTACTCAGTTAACAATTATTTATCAAGTTCAATAACATGGATAAGTGATCAAAAATACATTTATGAGTCACCCTCATTTTTTGTTCCTAAAAGTATCGAAGTAAGTCCTTTCGAAAATGAGTGCTCTCGTATTTTGACTTCTTTTGAGCTTTCGGTAGCACAGTAGAAACATCGACATGTTCTCTACCTGCTTTGCTAGTTAGTGGGATGAAGTGGGAACCCATTTAAGGAACCCACCAAAACAACTAAAAGAGTTGGTCCTATATTTTATTTCTATTTATGTTCTCAATTTGATTGTAGTATGAAGAGCAACGAGGGCAAGATGAGGATGAACTAGCCAAGGCATGAATAACACTACAATATCTCAAGAAATTCTTATGGAAGAAAGACAGAATGAATCTGCTACTCTTGTCGATCAGCTCACAGAGAAAGGGACAGGACACAAGGTCGTCAACCAAGAATTTGCCGAGTTGAATGAAGTTTGAAGGATAATAGGAGAATGCTGGAGATGTTGGGTTCAAGATGTAAGAAGGAGACACAATTGACGTAGCAACATTTTAATGATTAATCGTGAAGGTTAATCACATGTTATAAGGAAATGATGGCAATTCTGAAATCTATTCATCTCATCTCTTGCAATCTCTTAAGAGTCGATGCATGGTACTCTGAAATTATTAATATAATCGATAAAGCTAACAATTTATTGTTTCAAAAAGTTTGCTTCTATAATAGATGTTAAGGGATAGAATCTCACATCGAATAAAAATGAAAATATAGACCATTTTATAAGGGTTTGGACTACTCCTCTTAATAAGGTTGACCTTTTAAGATGGAACCTCAAATCTTAACATGGTATCAGAGTTCATTAAATTCCAACGAGCAATTCGATCTGATTAAGACTAAAAAAATGAGCAAACAGATTTCAAGATTGTTCTGCTTAAACGAGCCACCATCTTGCGAGGGTATGTTAAGGGATAAAATTTCAAATCGAATAAAGATGAAAATATGGACCAATTTATAAGAGTTTGGGTTACTCCTCTTAATAAGGTTGACATTTTAAGATTGAACTTCAATTATTAATATGGTATCAGAGCTCATTAAGTTTCAACAAACAATTCGATCTAATTAAGACTCAAAAATTGAGCACATGAATTTCAAAATTGATCTACTCAAACGAGCCACATCTTGCGGGAGCATATTAAGTGATAAAATTTCATTTTGAATAAAGATAAAAATATAGACCAGATAAAATCACACATTAAATAAAGATGAAAATATAGACCAATTTATAAAAATTTGGCTACTCCTTTTAATAAGGTTGACATTTTAAGATGAAACCCCAATTCTTAACAATGAGTTTGAAAAACCTTACCTCTTGATAAGTTTAAAACTTGTTCAAGATTATGAAGCATCAATAGAGGCTAATTTTGTCTTTTTCAGGTACACAAAGTACTGCAACTAATGGGATGCTTGGTTCCTGCTATTTGTGCTTCGAGTTAATTTGGAGTTTGTAAGAAAAGCATAAGCCTTGAAAAAAAAGCCTCACTTTACTAATAGCGCCAAGATTGCAACTTAGTTGTTGGATCTTCAAACAAAATTTGGGTCATTGATTTGGTGATACAAAGGGTATTTTTCTCTAGGTAGGGACATTCTACGTGCTACTTTTGAACTCCCTCTATCGATTTTTCTTCGTTATGTGTGATTGAGTTAATACTCAATACTGGTGTGAGACTACTATAAGGACTTGACCTTTGGTGGTTTGGTTAGGGATGTTATGGTAGAACATCACATAATAGTTGTGGTGTGTTCTTGAGGCGATTTGGTTGAATATTAGTTTGAACTCTTGCATATCCCCTTGTTTCTTGAAGGATTTAGTGCAAATGAGCTAGAATCTACTGAAAGTATAGCACCACCATTTACAGAAAAACCTGGAGAAATTGAGAATGGTAGCCAAGTCTAGAAGAAACCATTTTGATAAAATTTCCACCACCAATCTAGATGAATCCAGGAACTTCCTTTTTGCTAACATCTGCAGAAAATTCTGGAGGCTAACATTACCTGCTGGAACTAGAGTCTACCACTATAATTGAAAATTCTAGAAACTAAAGCCATCGACTTCAGCATTTATATATATATTTGTATGAATGTTTGTTGTGTGTGTAATGAAGAGTGTATGTGAAAATGTGTTAGAGATAATGAATTTTTGGCTTCTTGAGTTCGTGCACAGAAGGAGATTGTGAAGCTTTATTAAAGCTTGCTTGATTACGAGGAGGCAAATCAAATCACGATGGGCGAACTACAAGCAATAGGCGGAGTAAAGAAACTCAACAATCAGAACTGTACCACATGGCAAACTTGTATGGAGCCATATCTCCAAGGGCAAGACCTATGGGAAGTTGTAGGTGGAAGTGACGTGATACCACAAAAAGAGGCTGGAGCTCTGAAGAAATGGAGAATTAAATCTCTTTGTAGCGAAATTTCAGAATTAGATTCTTCAAGATTTTGAAGTCTAGAATGAGAAGAATAATTATACATGGTTTGAGAATCGAATTTAGAAGGTTCATTGTTGCTATCCAAGGTTGGGCAGAGCAACCTTCATTGGTCAATCTCGAAAATCTGCTAGCTGACCAAAAAGCTTTAACCAAACAAATGTTAGGGGTCTCAATAAAGAAAGAAGATAAAGAAGCACTATATAGTTATAAAAGAAGAGGTCGACTATGTCAACAAAATAATAAAGAAATAAAAGAAAATAAAAGGGTCGCGACAAGAGAGGTCAACTGTTTAAGGGATTTCAACGAACTAATGGCTCATGTTTTGTATGTGGCAAACGAGGTCATTATGCAAGAGATCGTCGATTCAGGAAAAAGCCAGCAGAAGGCAATATGTCAACCTCTAATGAGCAAGAAAAATACAATAGTGAAGAATAATGGGATGCTGTAACATCGCTTGCACTAATAAAGTATACTCAAGGGGAAGAATGCAGTATAGACCCCGAAGAAGAATCCGCACTAGCGGTGATGCTCCCTGGACGAATAGATTATGAAAGTGATTGGATCGTCGAATTTGGGTATTCCAACCATATGACAGATGATAAAGTGAAGCTACAAAATACAACGGAGTACAAGGGAGGCCAAATGGTAACTGCCAACAATTCAAGATTGCCAATAGCCCACATTGGTAGGACATTTATCAGGCCTCGGTTTAGTCCTAGTCAGGTATAGTTACAAGACGTCTATTACGTCCCAGGAATGAAGAAAAATCTTCTATTAGTGGCGTAGCTAACATCATCTGGTAACTACGTTCTGTTTGGGCCAAAATATGTCAAGGTATATCAAAATATAAACTTTGGGTACACCAATAATGGAAGGACGAAGATTAGAGTCCATCTACGTAATGTCGTAGAGTCTGCATACATAGATAAGACTTAAAAGAATGAAAAATCAGATTTATGGCATTTAAGACTAAGATGAAAGTAACGATGAAGAAGTCGATGCTCAAAGGTCTTGCTCAACTCGAGATCAGAGATGACATGGTATGTGTTGGCTGTCAATATGGTAAAGCACATTAGCTACCATATCAGAAGTCAAGTTATAGAGCAAAGTAACCAATGGAGATGATACACTCTGATGTGTTTGGACCTGTCAAGCAACTATCAAATAGAGGGATGCACTATATGATGACATTCATTGATAACTTCTCAAGGTACCTTTGGATTTTCTTTATGAAAGAAAAATCCGAGACATTTATAAAATTTAAGGAGTTTAAAGAAAAAGAAGAAATAAAGGTAAAAAATAAGATTCAGTACCTACGCACAGATAATGGGAGAGAATATACATCAAAAAAATTCTCCTAGTATTTAAGAGAACATAAAATACATCATCAATTGACATGTCCAAACACACCACAACAAAATAGTGTAGTAAAAGGAAAAAATCGATACCTTGCAAAAACGTGTCGAAGTATGCTACATGCAAAGAATGTTCCAGGAAGGTTTTGGGCAGAATGCATGAGAACAACATCACATGTGATCAACAAGCTACCACAGCTGAAGCCAGGGTTCAGGTCACCATTTGAGAAGCTGTGGAAAAAGAAGCCAACAGTAAGTCACTTTCGTGTCTCTGGTTGTGTTTGTTATGTGTTTATGCCTGACATTTAAGAAGCAAGTTTGATAAGAAGGCAATCAGATGCATATTTGTTGGGGGTATGAGAGTCAAAGAAAAGGATGGAGATGCTGCGACCCTACAACTGACCTTTGTTATACATAAAAAAACGTGGTGTTTGACGAAACATCTTCATAGTGGACACCATAGAGGGTGGAGCTACCAGATTCAAAGGAATTAGACAACAAATTACAAGAGGAGATCATAGAAACACAACCAAGTCTTAAGAAAACAAAGATGGACACGAATCAAGTGACGAAAAGGAGTCTACTGATGCACTACAAAATCCTTGGCGAAGAGGTGTGCACCAGACAACACCAGGAGAAATAATGCCAAGTCAACAAGAGGAGGTTGTGGTAAGAACAAGCTCACAACCACAACTAAGAAAATCAACTAGACAGAGGAAACCAAGCCCCAAGTATGCTAATGCAACAATAGAAGAAGATGACAGTATCAAGGAGTCAAAGACCTTTGAAGAAGCAATCTAGCACAATAAGTGGAGTAAGGCAATGGAAGAAGAGTTCATATCTCTAAAGCAAAATGAGACTTGGGATTTGGTGCTAATACCTAATGGAGTGAAGTCTATATCTTGTAAATGGGTATATAAAGTAAAAAGACGTCCAGACGGATCAATCGAAAGATAAAAAGCTCGGTTAGTAGCTCATAGATTTTTACAGCAATATGGTTTGGACTATGATGAGAGTTTAGCCCATTGGCAAAGATCACTATATTACGAGTACTAATAGCATTAGCAGCAAGTATGTCTCGCTATGGCAGATGGACGTGAAAAATACCTTTCTCTATAGAGAACTTGATGAGACATATACATGGAACAACCAAAGGAATTCAAGAATAAAGAAAAGCCGAATTCTTAGTTCAAAGTGGATACTCGGTAGCACCAGCAGAGTCGAGCTTATTCCAAAGCACGAAGTGAAAAATTAACAATAGTGCTAGTGTACGTAGATGATCTCATCATCACGGAGATGACAAAAATAAAGTCCAATGAACCAAAAGGAATCTATCAATGAGGTTTTAAATGAAAGAGCTTGGTGAGTTAAATCATTTTTTGGGGCTTGAGATGGAAAGAACAAATGAAGGGTTATTCTTGTGCCAGCACAAATATGCCAGAGATCTTTTATAGAAGTTTGGCATGATGAATTGCAAACTAATATCGACACCAATTGAGATTAACTCCAAGCTATGTGCAGATGAATGCAATGATTTGGATAATGCAACCATGTATCGACAGCTGGTGGGGAGTTTAATATTTAATGTTGACACGACCTGACATCTTATATGTAGTTGAGATAGCAAGCCGCTTTATGGAAAAGCTAAAGAAGCCACACCTTGAAGTAGTGTGGTGGATCTTAAGGTATGTAAAATGAATAATTGATTATGGACTCTTTTACAAGAAAAATAAAGATTGCGGATCTTAAGGTATGTAAAAGGAACAATTGATTATGGACTCTTATACAAGAAAAATAAAGATTACAAGGTCGTTGGCTTTTGTGATGCAGACTATGCTAGATGTCGTGATACACGAAGATCAACAACTGGGTACATGTTCCGCTTAGGATTAGCCGTAGTTTCATTGTGCAGTAAGAGAACCAATTGTATCTTTGTCAACCACAGAGGCAGAATATAGAGCAGCAGCAGCAATGGCAACCCAAGAGAGTGTGTGGCTAACACGATTAATGAAGGATTTACATCAACCAGTAAATTATACACAATTATATTGTGATAATCAGCTGTTCGTATAGCAGAAAATCGAATTTATCACGCAAGAATGAAGCATATTGAAGTGCACTATCACTTCATCAGAGAAAATGTACTTAAAGATATATCGACTTGAAACACATCAATACTGAAAAACAAGTCGCAGACGTTTTAACAAAAGGACTCAACGCTTCAAAATTTTGAGAGTTTCGAGCACAACTAGGAATTATAAAAGGAAAAGAGTCAAAATGAAAAGCCGATGTTGAATGGGAGAATTGAAAGTGCAGCACCACCATTCACAAAAAAGCCTGGAGATATTGAGACCAAGTCTAGAAGAAACCACTTTGATAAAATTTTCACCACCAATCTAGATGAATCTAGGAACTTCCTTTTTGCCGACATCTGCAGAAAATCTTGGAGGCTAACAATACCCGTTGGAACTAGAGTCTACCACTATAATTGAAAATTCTAGAAACTAAAGCCACCGACTTCAGCATCTATATATATTTGTATGAATGTGTGTTGTGTGTGAACATGTGTTAGAAAGAACGTGCAGGAGAGAGAGACAATATATTTCTTTGGTGTGAAAATATTAATAAAATCATTTTCATTTGGCATTTAAACTCATCATCCATTTCTTGAAGTTCCAATGGGGAAGTCTACATAAGTTGGACGAACTTCACGTCTTTAGGAGAACATTTTTGGATTGCATTTCATTTCCTGTTACAAGTTAGGGGATGTTTTCGTTGTGTTTCATTTTTGTGTTTTGAGTTTTAAATTCATTTTGGATTTTGTGTTTTGAGTGTTCAATTTGAAATTGTTGAAAATGTGTTCTTTTTGGCATTTTGAAAAATTGTTTTGAACCTAAAACGTGTTTTGAAAATTTTAGCTTGATTGTAACTGAAAACACAATTTTTTTCGTCTTGAGTTTTCTTTGTAAATTATTAACTTATTTTCAAAAAATCAATAAAAGATCAAAATAGTAGAAATTTTCTATGGGCTAAATTTAAGCCCTCACGCATTCATGGACATGCTCATGGTTGCATTAGTGGAGCCAGCATTCGGTGAGTGGTGTGCCACTAAATAAACATACGGATGATTCGAAAAGAAGTTTATTCTTAAAAGATCTGTAAATGGGATAAGCACTTATTTATCGATCTTCAGTTTGAATTTGAAGAAGAAAATTTAAAAAAAATTCACAACAAATGGAGTTCCCACTGAAGAAATCTTCATCATAAGATAACAATTAATACAAAAAAAAAAAAAAAGAAGAAGAAAAAAAAGTTCAGGTACCCATACATAGATATAGGTAGGGCGTACGTATGTATACGAGGGAGAAGAAAGATCGAGAGAAAGGAAAAGATGGGACTTGTTTTGTGCTGTAGAGAAAGAGTGTGTAGTAGAGAGAGAGAGATGATCAATTTTGAAACTGAGATTGAAATGTATAAAAAATGTAAATGCAAATGGAAATGATGTTGAATTTAGGCGAAATGAAGTATAAATGCTAGCCAAATTCGAAGATATTGAAAGTGGGTTTCGGCCAGTTGCAGCTAGGCCGTGTTTGGATGTCATTTCTCTTTTTATTATTTCTTTTCTTTAATGATTAAAGAAATTTTATTAAACTTTTTTTTGTGTTGTTGAAAATAAGTTTATACGAAAATGAGTTTTAAAATCAGAAGCCAAATCTTAATAGAAAATTGGGTGTGTTAAAACAATTAATTTTTAAAATAAAAGATCAATTCTTTTTATTTTATTCGGTCTAAAAAATATTTAAATAGTTACACGAATTTAACGTGGTTCATATACATCGAAAAATAGAAGTTCGCAGTAGTTATTATTCCTTAGTAATTTCTTGTTAAAATGGCAGAGACATGGCTGACACAACCTCTTAGCTACAATCAAGGAATGAGGTTGTATCACGTTTTTGATATTGTATTTTTTTCTTATTATTTTGGATTGTATTAGAATATATTTTCATATGTGTATAATTTTTACTTATTTATATATTGATTGAAGAATTTTTTTTTAATATCATTTAATTAAATATTAATAAATAATTTGGTTATTGTGGCCTTTGACGGTCAATGATAGCCCTAGCTCATTCGAGATCTTGGATTCGCCACTGCATGACTGGCTTCTACAAAAGCAAAGCCAAATTGCTTGAACCATGCGTGCGCATGGTAAAATAAATTAGTCGTTAGGTTGATTTTTTATTTTGATTTATTGGTGGCTTTTCATGAAACTCATATCTTTTCATGAAAGATTAGCACCGATTCATCGGGTACGGGCGAAAAACTATAAATTTCCATGCTTTGAGTGCACAGAAATCCAGATGTTTATTATTCTTCCTCGAATATAAATTTCAAAATAATTTTTAATGTTCTTGTTTCTTTAAAGAGTTTTTCTCTTTATTGTTTTGTGAAAACTCTTAAAATCCTTTTATATCCTATAAACTATTTGTAGAAAATCTTAAAAGCAATCCGAGTGAAGGCTTTTCTATTTTAAATTTTTTGTGGCTTTTCATGAAAACTCATATTTTTTTCATGAAAGATTGACGCTGATTCGTGGGGTATGAATGAAAAACTGTAAATATGTGATAGTTTTCTATTACTAATATATGAAATCAACATGATATCATACTCTGAGTGCAACAATTTCACTCTTATGCGCATGGGTACGATAAATCAAATGAATTTGGTTGCAATATAAGTGTGCCCCTCACTGGACATCAATTAGTTTAAAATGAAACGGTTGAAACTCGATCTTAAAAAGTGGGTTTAGAGCTAAGGTCAAGAGACTGTTCATGTCATAAGAATGTAATGTTTGAGAGATGAGTCGTCGTAAAGCAACAATGCCGCTCTTAAATCCATGGATTGGGCTGGTCTAATTATGAAGGTCGAATACCATTAAAGGTTTAGCCTTTCATCACTAGACACAAATTAATTTTCTTATGAGATAGTTGAAACTGAACAATTATTGTTTGTGAAATCTTCAATTAGGGTGCTGGGAAATATAACATTATGTAAATTAAAGATGAAGTATTCTCCAAAAGTTAAATTATATCTAAGTGGTGAGATTGTTTCATGGAGAAAAAAAGAAAAAGAAAAAGTAACGTTGAAATGGTGCAACACTTAAAAGAAGGGACCTAACATTTAGATCCGCAAGTCTTTTTAAAACAAAAGATACAATATTCATCGGCACTGGTCTTTTAGATTAAAGGCACAACCCGTTTAAAAAATAATTTTCAATTACATCCTTGTCCTTTTATTCAAAATTTTCGTCCAAATATTTTTATTTTTTATTTTTTCACATTCAAATCTTTTCAATTTTCAAGGTACAAAAATCCAAAAGAATCATTCTGCCTGGTTTAAAAGAATCAAACAGCCTAGTTTACTGACAAAATGGAAAAAAAAGAATCAAACATATTTTTACGAAAAGAATCACAACTTATACGTCTGCATGTGGAGTTAATTACCCCCAGAACTTTATCGAAAGTTTCTACCAGGTCACTGAACTTTAAAAGCTACGTGGTTAGTCACTAAACTTTCGAAACTGCAACCATAGCCATCACCAAAAATTTCACGTCACTCACAAACGTGTCATGTAAGATATTCCGTTAGCCACACAGTTCCGTCAAGTTTTTTAACGGAAGTTAGTTCGGTGATGGATGTGGTTGCAGTTTCGAAAGTTTAGTGACTAACATCGTAATTTTTAAAATTCAGTGATCTGATGGAAACTTTACGTAAAGTTCAGTGAGGATTGGGATACTTGACCACATTTTAAGATATATAGAGTTCAGTGATATGATGGAAACTGTAGGTAAAATTCAGTGACCTGATGGAAACTGTAGGTAAAGTTCAATGACTTCGTGAAAACCGTAGATAAAGTTCAGTGACAGTTAGGGTAATTAACTTAAGTTTGAAGCTAAGTTGCTCCGAATATTTATTGGGAATCTCTTTACCGTAATACATCAAACTAATCTGACTGGTAAGCCTGTTTATTGTCCTAGAGGCATCGCAATGGAGAGATTTAAAAAGAAAGCTTCAATTTCTCATTTTAATATTATTCAATTCTTAAGTGGCGAAACATAGAGGTCGAGTTTCGGCCTAAGCAAGTTTAGGCGTAGCCTAGGCGTAAAAAAATATTTTCTTATTTTTAATGTTATTTTAAATTTTTAAATCAATTTAATAATTAAAGGAAAAAAAGGAGTAAAAGTGTTTAAAAAAAAAGCGCTCACTAGACACGCCTGGACGTAAAAAGAAAATAAAAAAAAAAAGAGAGAAAAAGCAAAAAAGCGCGAAGCGAGTGTTTTACTCTGACCTTGCGGTTATGCGACGCCACTTTTCAAAACACTGATTATATAAATTGAGAAGGATATAGTTAATAAAACTGATAATTAATTATATGACACTTTCAAAATTTGAAGACACGACGAGAACAATTATAATAGTGTAGCGTTACTGTGTTATATTATTTATAGTTTTTTTATTATATAAATTTTGGCCCCCCAAACAAAATATTCTAGCTTCGTGACTAAAACAGACTTATTAGTCAGACTATTTTGATGTATTACGATAAAGAGATTCCCAATAAATGTCCGGAGCAACTTAGTTTCAAATTTAGGTTAATTACCCTAATCGTCATTGAATTTTACATACGGTTTCCACCAAGTCACTGAACTTTACCTACCGTTTTCACCAGGTTACTGAACTTTAGAAACTACGCGGTTAGTCGCTGAACTTTGGAAACTCTAACCCCATTCATCACAAAAAATTCCACATCACTCACAAAGTACCACATAAGATATTATGTTAGCCACATCATCAGTTCCATCAAGTTTTTTAACGGAAGTTAGTTCAGTGATGGATGTGGTTGCAGTTTCGAAAGTTTAGTGACTAACCACGCAGTTTTTAAAGTTCAGTGACTATTGGGGTAATTAACCCTCTGCATGTGAGTCCGAAACTTATAAAAAGCCTTGTTTTCCATTGTTTAGTTTAAATAATGTTGTCTAACGCTAATTTAGGTAACACATATGATAAATCCTATTAAATGGGTATGAAATCCTTCTTATTTATTCCTTGTTTGAGCTCCATTATTTGAAAATAATTGATTTTGGAATAGTATTTTTTTAAACAATTTTGGGTTTATATGTAATATTATTTTATTGAGAGAATATGTAGTTGATAAGAGGAAAGAGAAAAATAAATTAAAATTTAATGGGGGCCAAACATGGGCTTAATTGAACTTATGATTTAACGTCACAAGTATTATGATCTAGATCACTATTGTTAAATGCCACTAGTGTTATTACTCTTAAATTTTACTACTTTCCAAAGAAACTATTTTTTATTTAGAAACACAACTTATTTGTTGTACAAAGACAAATGTAGAGCTTGACATAACTGAATATCTCACCATTGATAAGTTTGGATATTGATTATATAATTAGAGTATTAGTTAACCAAATGTAGGATTGAAATTGAATATAATTAGAGTCAAGAGATGAGGGGTGTGTTTATTTTTTTGTTGTGTTCGATAGTTTATAGTCGTGTGAAGTCAATTTAAACACATTGATTTTTTATTTTTTTTAGTTAAAGCTGTCCATGAGACAATAAGAAATTTAGATAAATTGAATGTGGTTTAGATAATGAGTCAGATTGAAAAAATTTAGAATTAATATATTTGTCATGCCCTACCCAACTTATTATTGAACTTATATAGATTATGTAAAAGTATAACATATCTCAAATGTCTTTAAAATCTTTGTATTATAACTTAGTCAATGTTTGGTGAAAATTAAAATTCTGATTTTAATTTAATTCAAAGTCAATAATTAATTTTAACCACACATTTAATCAATTTTTATCAAATCTATTAAAAACTGATTTTAATTCCCGCCAAACAGGGATTTAATATTGTGCTTTTATGAATCAAAAATTTAAGAAACAAGAGCTTAATTTTGCATTGACAAATATAACAAAAGGAAAAATTCAAAATTTGCTTCCGTACTTAAAAGATGATTTTTTCGACAGTATATATCTCTAACTACATCTGGAACCGTCGTGTTTTCAAGGTTGTATGAAAGGTCAAACATCCTATATATGCCCCCTTTTCCCAGCTTTTTTGACAAATCAAAAGTCCAAAATGTCCCAAAGTTGGATTTAAGTGATGCAACAACCAAAGAATGCTTCATTATACATCGANTAATTAATTTTAACCACACATTTAATCAATTTTTATCAAATCTATTAAAAACTGATTTTAATTCCCGCCAAACAGGGATTTAATATTGTGCTTTTATGAATCAAAAATTTAAGAAACAAGAGCTTAATTTTGCATTGACAAATATAACAAAAGGAAAAATTCAAAATTTGCTTCCGTACTTAAAAGATGATTTTTTCGACAGTATATATCTCTAACTACATCTGGAACCGTCGTGTTTTCAAGGTTGTATGAAAGGTCAAACATCCTATATATGCCCCCTTTTCCCAGCTTTTTTGACAAATCAAAAGTC
>CAIGRL010041452.1:0-13172 GCA_903798325.1 Fraxinus xanthoxyloides
CTAGGAGTGTTCGAATAGTTGGGTCTGGGAGAAGTGAAGCCCACAACCCTGACATTGCAACTGGCGGACATATCAATTCCATACCCCAAGGGCATTATTGAAGATGTATTGGTGAAGGTCGATAAGTTCATCTTTCTGGTGGGCTTTGTGGTGTTGGACATGGAAGATGATGAGAAAGTGTCATTGATTCTTAGTAGACCCTTCTTGGCTACTGGAAGAGCGTTGATTGATGTACAGAAGGAAAGTTGACACTACGGGTTAATGAGAAGCGGTCATGTTCAGCATACATCGACAGGAAAAATTCTCAGAAAAAGTTAACACCTACCATATAGTCCAATCAATTGACGAAGTGAAGGGTAAAAATTACAAAAGAACATTGTCCCATGACCCTCTAGAGCAATACATGGCAACCGATTACTCAAAGATTGCTATAGCTGCTACCAAAAGCTATAAAGGACCAAGGAAATAGTGGATTTCATTTTAACTCAAGAAGTCGATCCACTTGATAGATTGAAGAATTGTATTGAAGAACCTCTAAAACCTCCCAACATTATCAAATCAAAATTGGTGTTGGAAGGTATACCAGATTCAAAACTATTCAATTCTAGCCATGCTGCAGTGAAGAAGAATACAAAGCTAAAGGTAAAGTTTAGAAAGAAGAGAGAAGTGCCACCTGAAGATCCAACGTAGACACCTCGGTTATGTCAAGCTAATGACGTTAAATGAGCGCTTCTTGGGATACAACCCAAGCTTTCTTCCCTTTTATTTATTTTGTTTTCAAGTTATATGATAGTTTAGTTTACTTTACAGTTTATTTAGGAATCATCGTCCATATCTCATCTTCTCCTTAGGTTTTTGAGTAATTAGATGTTTGAGCTAAGTAACTACTGTTCCATATATTTAATATCTAAAATTTGATTTTTCAGGAACATGTCATTGCGAAACACTTAAACCAACATTAAGAAGGAGAAAACGGGATAAATCTCAAGTTTGTGGGAGAAACTAGAAGAAACATCCATCAAATCTAGCATCATAAGCACCAAAATGTCATAGGCAATGAGGATAATTCAGGAAAGTCCTCCTCACTTTTTTTTTTTTTTAATTTTACATTGGGGACAATATTCAATTTAAGTTTGGGGGTGTATTATAAATTGTCTAATTGCCTAATATTTTTATTTTGTGTGATTTGTGCGATGTTTTTTTAAGAAGAAAAAAATAATTTACTTCTTTTGCATGCTTGTGCGAGTTAGATAGCCTTGTCAGCAATGATGTATATTATTGAGGATATATGTTAGTTTATGGATCATGAATATGTTATATGTTTTAGTTAAATTTTTTGCTTATTCATGTAGAACGTAAAACATTTATGCACGTGAGTTGTTTGTTGTGTTGTACATGAGTAGGTTGATTCATGTTTATAGGTTGAAATATTAAATTTAGATGGTCAATCACAAAACCGAATATTCACTATATCCTTAAACTTGTATAATATAATTTGGGGTATTCAAGCTGGTAAATGATATGATTTAGTATTGTAATAATTCCATGCATGCTGAAAAAAATAGTGTGGAGTGTCTTCAGCTTTCAAGTATGAACTAAGTAATGACCATATGCTAGGAATCTAGCCATTTAATAGTTTTTCTTTTCTTTTAAAGAAAGAGCATTGCACTTGTTAACTCATTGCTTCACGCCTGCACCTTTTTTTATTCGAGTTAGTAAGTCTTTAGGGGTTTTTTAAGACTCGGTACCCTTTGGTATTTCAAAATTGGGGAACTTACCGACTAAAGCTCGCTATAGGGGTCAAGAAAAGAAAGAAAGGGTGAGAATAATCTTGAGCTGAAAAAAAAAATTGTGCAATTGTGAAAAAATGTTGAGTGCTTAGATATCTAGTAGGTTTGAATTACTTAGGATAAGATTGATTATCGAAAAACTCATAAATTGGGAGAATTATAACATGGCTTGAATTGTTGACATCGCCGCCTAAAATGAACCAGATTTGAGTGGTATAAGAATTTAGTATTGAAAATCAACTTTAGAATACACCTTGGGAAGTGAAAAGAAAACAAGTTTGGAGGTGTATGAATCTCACGAGCGAAGTAAGAAAATATTTGACTTTTAAGGTCAAGAATTGGATCAACTTATTATTGTACAACGTTGCATTTAACTCTCCAGACACACATACACCCGTTTTGAATTGAATATGTGGAAATTTAGTTTGGGCATTATAGTTTTGAAGTGATTCATGAAATTGATGTTATTTTTCAATCATTAGCTATGAAGGCAAGATATCTGGCGAATTTTGTTTTAAATGATTTTGTTTGATTTGTTTGTGTTTGTAGATTTGTTAGTTATTTTCTAGAGTTTTGTATTTGGTCGAGGATTAGCAACGTATAAGTTAGGGAGTATTAGATGAGTGTATTTCACTCATATTTTAGATATTAACTAACTTGATATTCAACTTATTTCTACGAATTTTAGAACATTTTAATGTGTGTTTTGATGTTGTGATATGGATTGATGAAATTGAAGGAAATAAGCAACAGTTGGCAAAAATTGGAGAACCGTGCTAAATTGTAAGAAATCCAAAGTTCGGGAACTAAAATAAAAATACTCCAAAGTTGTGTCGGACCTCACAATGAAGATTCAAGAGTGCTTGGAGTCAATTGGATGAAGAAATAAATCAAAAAGATCAAATATAATCAAAGTATGATCATACATCAATTTCCAACTGAAAAAGTTATGCTCCAGATTTATAATCTCATATTAAGACTCATCTTTGACATAACAAACGTTTGAAATGGAAAATTATATCTGAAGCAAAGTTGTATATCTTTATGTCAGATTTCCAAATCATCTTGAATCACTTAAATTGGACATTGGGAGAAAAATTCATGATAAAAATATTGAAGGACGCGCAGTCGGTTTTTCTACCCGATGGGTGCGCAACGCCCGTTTTTTTTATATATGTTTGATTGTGTCATGAAATTAATGCTTTCAATTAATTGACCATTAATTGAATGAATAGATGCTAGTCAATTTCGGCACTCAAGAATGGAAAATTTAGACGGGATCATAGGATTAACACAACATAGATTTTATGAATTTCGCGAGAAAGTATATGATCTATGAAACTTACTCCATAAAAGAATCATGAACTTGATAATATCTTTAANAAAAGAATCATGAACTTGATAATATCTTTAAATTTAATTCAAAATAGAGACATTGGAATTAAATTATAAGATTAATTTTTAACTGGCACTCGAGAGAGGGGAGAGAAATACATTGAGATTCTTTCTTGTGAACATGAGAAAATTGACTAGAATAGTTAGACATAATTGAAAGTTAGGTGACATCATTCACTAGGCATTTCTTATATTGAGTCATTCGTTTACATTGCATTCTTTGAATTCACTACCAAAATCATCATTAGATTAGTGAAAAATATTGATTATAAAATTCATTCATCTAGATAAAACAGAGGCTAAAATAAATATAGTACTTAGTATAAATTCAAATATCAATCCTTGTGGGTTCGATAATCTTACTCCAATACTATATTACAAAATTTAACACCGTACACTTGTGGTATAATTTACATTGCATAAAACGCGTGACACTACTTTGTCGAGTTTAGGAGATATAGGTAATTCCGCTTTGTCACCACAATATGCGGTTCCATTATATTCAATGACTAGGTAGAGACCTATTGGAAATAGGTACGAGGATGCTGATTTGGATATGCATGTTTTTGGAGTTGTTGAAAGTGACGAGTCTGGCTAAGGGCTTTCAATTAAAGCATTTAGTGGAGATTCTGCAATAGAGTGTGTTTAAATTTTGAATTTATTGTGTATTTTGAGAATCCGAGGTTGGGTTCGTTTGTTTCCATGTTTGGATATGATGGAAGAGGAAGAGTACTTTTGAGTGTTGGAGATGTTTGGTTTAGTTTGAAGAGTTCAATGCGTTTCGTTGTAGTCGGACTTATTTTTCCAAATGGAGAAATTTTGGAGTTTCGTTGCATCGAAATTTGTGTCAAGGTGGAGATTGTTGGATCTCAAAAATGATATGAATGATTTTACCAATGAATTGTGTTCTTGAATCACTCAAAAGATGATATAAGTATTTTATATCAATGAGGCAAAATGAGACAACCACAAATTTTCGTGCAAGAGCATGTATGAGTAGTATGGGTCTTGTAAAACTCTCCAAAATGACAAACTAGGGCTAGTTCCATAACAATGTCGCTCAAGCGACGGGACTTGCTTATCAGGCCAAGGGTATGTCGCTTGAGCAACGCCTGGGTGAGAAGCGAGCGACAATGATTCCGTTTCTATCGCTCAAGCAATGGCCAGGCATGAGGCTAGCGAGATTCCGACGCAGCTTTTTCCTTATTTCCAAACTCGAACTAAAACCTTAGGCTACCTAACTCACCTATACAAAATTGCACTTCACTCATTGACTTTTACACATATTTCATTAAGTCATTTTTGTTCACAGAATTGCCAATTACAATGTTAAACTTAACAATCTCCCCCTTTAGTATTCTGTGACAAAACTATACAAATAAAGTCAAGGTAATAAAATAAATCAATTTATTAAATTAAACTACTCAAGTTCTTCCACTTCTTGCATTCCTTGGTATACATGTTTCCTGAAATCAATAACGTAATACCCAGTGTGAAAACACGTGATATAGGAAAACAAAAACTTATGAACGCAAATAAGCATGCTAGTTTGAGATGTGACATTAATGTCAATCAAACAACCAACCGAAATATTAACATCTCAAAACTCAAATAGCTATACATATGCAATGCACAGTCTTTCCCTTACTGCAAACTCTTAATGTTTTTATGCAGAAGACAAATGTATCTATATCTCTCCTCAATGACCCCTCAACATAAAATTAAAATGTCAATGCATTCAATTATAATTTCAAACTCTCACCTTATGTGTAAATACTCTCCCTTTTTTTGTCACAAGTGATAAAGGCACCAAGAACATTAATATATAATAACTCAAAAATGTTGTTGTTAGCATGTACAAGTATAAGCAGTGTACAGTTAACCTTTCCATATACTTAGTTCAAGTTAACATGGAGTAAATTGTACAAGTGACACATGTGTGTAAAGTGTCACTAATCCTTTGTAAGTAAAACTCAAAGCCTTAATTTTATGAGAAATGACGTGTTAAACATTACTGTCAATAAGTATATTCATCTACTAATGAAAATTAAACCATTGAAAGCACATTAAGACCTATAAAGAAAATCTCATTTTGTATGGATAATCTCTTTCCCCCCGCCCCCCACTTAAGCATATTTTATTTTCACATCTTTCAATATTTTAAGCTCATAATTATTTTTCACATCTTAAGTGCAAGCTATTCTCAATTAAGCGAGTAAAATGACCCATCTAGTGAGTTTTAGGTTGGTTAACCCAAGTCAGTTGACCATGAGCACCAGCTTATGAGAAACCCCGCGGGCTTAATTGCTCGAATCAAATAGGCTCCGAAGAAGAACATAAGATATTGAGCTTTTTATTAAACTTGATCTTAGATCTAATAAATATGGTTAATTCATGTTCAAAATCACCCTACTAACATGTGACTGTCATCCCAAATCTCACACACACGGTTGAGTCCCACTAACAATATCATAGTTGTGCAGTGCAAATGGTACATGAAGACGTCTATACTAAGTACTCCATAATATCCTAAGCCGCAATGGAAACTATGTTACAACTCATCGATTAAACCCATGCTTGATTACCATAGACAGATTTAAGTATATTACATGTTATGCTTGTAAAAACAATTTTCCGCATTCTTTATTTTTCAATTTTCCATTTTTTTGTTTTTTTTATTATTTTAAAACATAAATGCACCAAGCACACAAAAAAATATGCATGAATTTTTCTACCTCGAAAACAAATAAAAAAAATATGATGCATGCATAAATCAATGTAACATTATGATAAAGCACGAGCATGCACAAAAAATACCTAATTAGTTATGTATGCAAATGATCTTACCTTTAAGAGTATCGTGATCTATCTAAAAAAATTTCAGGTCACTTTTCTTCACCCTAACTTGCTTAGTGATAGGAATATTCCCAGTCATTTGTGTCATTAATTTAGTCAATTGACTCACCTGATTAGTAAGAAAGTCAATCTGACCAACAAACTCTTGATTCTTATTTCTATTTAAGCTCCGATTATTACTTCTGTTTAGGAAATGATGACACCTAGGCTTTATGTGTCCTAACTCACCGCAATGAAAGCATGTAAGGTTATAACCTAATACTAAATGTATGTGATCGCTGACGTATATTCCTAGGTCCTATGCTGTCTAGTACGCCTCTATCTAACAAATTCCTTATTCTTAAGATTAGGGTTAGGCACATGTTTGGGCTGGTCGGTGGCAAGGACAAACGTGGTCTTATAAGTACTAGCATTGTTTTCCTTAAAAGTTAGACCTTCCTTATCTCTTGCCGAATTGCCCATTCCTGAAATGTTATCTAACTTTCAGAACCATTAGAGAAGGCAAGCAGCTGAGACTTATAATATTTTAGATCGTTCAGAAGGTTCTTAACTTGGATTTCTAAGGTCCCTTTCTTAGTGGTGAACTCGCCGACTCTCCTAGAGGACTTCTCAAGATGACTCGTGAGGTTCTTAACTTGAGTCTCTAAAGTTTCATTCATGGGTTTTACTTCACTCAGGATCGATGTATATTCTTTAATGTGCACTACTAACTTCTCATTTTCTAATTCAAGTTTCTCATTCTTCACACTTAAGGCTTTGTTTTTAGTAAGAATCTTAATACTCTTCTCATACATCTTATCTTAAGCCTTATGAATATCTTCCTCACTCATAGACTATTCATCCGAATCCTCATCACTATCAAAATCTTCTTTTGATTACTCACTACTACTTACATTATTAGCCTTTTCACTCCCCTTATCATATCCATTCCTAATTCTAGCAGTAAAGACAATGTATTTTTCACTTTCCTTACGAGGGGATTTCTCACTCTAATTGTCCTAGTTAGACTCATCATCAATGAGAATAACATTCATAGCCTTATCCAAATTTTTCCTCCTACTAGGGCACTCATTCCTAACATGACCAAAACCTTGACAATTATGGCATCTCACAGATTTAGAACTTTTCCTAGACTCGCTTGGACTACTTTTATGCTTCTCTTGAGGTTTTTGTTTATTGCTTAGCATTTTTCGAAATCTTTTAGCAAATATGCTAACTCCTCTTCGTTAGGAGAATTTGAATTTGAGGACTCTTTATGAAAATTCCTCACAGTTTTTAAGGCCAATATCTTATCGTTTGTGGCTTTATCAAAATGTGGGCTCATAAGTCTAGATAGATCCAACCAAGTCTTCAATCTTAATTGAATCTAAGTCCTTGCTCTCCTCTATAGCCGTGACTTTAGGCCTAAACTTTTCATGTAAAGATCTAGAATATTTATTAAAATTTTAGGCTTCGAGATTCTCTCACCTAGGTTAAAATTAGAATTCACTCTCTCGTTTAAGCTCGTAAAACTTATCAAAAGTTTCATTCTCTTTCATCCTAATCTCTTCAAACCTAGTGGCCAGCATTTGCAATTTCAAGTTCTTAACAGTGTGAGTTTCCTCATGTGTGGTCTGTATAATATCACAAACCTCTTAGGCTATCTCACACATGGATACTCTCTTAAACTATTCCAAGGATACTACCATAAATAAGACATGTAAGACTTTACTGTTCCAGTTACATTCATCTAAATTCGTCCTAGTCCAATTAGCAATGGGAGTGGTGATTGCTTCATTATTAATCGTAGAACTAGGTGCAACCCAATCATTTACAACACTCAGGCATATACGCTCATCCATATACTTCAAAAAGGCTCTCATCCTAACCTTCTATAGACATAATTACTGTCATCAAAATAAAGTGAGACGTAAAATGAATTACTCATCTAGATAATATGGGTCAATAAACAAATTTGGGCTTTGATACCAATTGAAAAATTGGGTGTCACTCTGGATACCACTTGAAAATTATGGGTAATCAAATTAACGGCTACTAAGTTACCGAACGATTATTAGTTATGCGTTTTTATTTTTGATCCTACGTGCAGAATTATTCAACTAACAAATAACAAGTCACTTTTAATTATTTCTAGATGGTTAATCATACACGTCAATTTTCTTAAATTTGAATACTGCATTAATAAAGAAAACAATAAATAACGAACACCAAAATGATGATGGAGAAACTCCAACTGGGTAAAAACTTCGAGACCAAGCCATTACCTCCACTATAGACAATATAGATTACAGCCCATTTCCAACCTAGCAAATTCCAGTAGTTTCCTTTGTTGTAATTTCTGTAATCTCTAAGATCTGTTGGACCCACCAGCTTCCCGATATTCTACAATTGTTTCTTCCAAGTGGAATTCCAAGAATCTTCAATTCTTGTGTTTTTCCTATGCTTGCAGTCCACCTCTCCCAATCCCCGATTGAGAGAGTACATTCCTCAAAGTGTTAAGGAAGTCAGGTTTTTTGGATTCACCAACCTTTTCCAAAAATTGGTTATCGGATCTCAAGAATGATATGAATGATTTCACCAATGAATTGTGTTCCTGGATATCTCAAAATACGATATGAATATGTTATACCAATATGTTAAAATGACACAACCACCAATTTTCGTGCAAGAGCTGTATTTATAGTTGGAGGCAGGGCCGGCCCAGGCCCAAGGCCAGTAAGGCCATTGCCTAGGGCCTCAGTAGGGGTTCCTAAAAAAAGTGAAGCGCCTAAAAAAGCCCAAATAAAAAACTTCTCAAATCCTTATTTCCTTGACATCTTCAACTCTTCTTCTTCGGTCTTCTTCTCGCCTCTCGACTTCTTCAACTGTGAACAGCCTCTCACCAAATTCCAATATATAGCATTGCTTGGACGTGGAATGATGGACGGTGGACTAGAAGATTTGGGGTAAAATCTTATGATTGATTTTTATCAAAATTGTTTGTTTAGAATCTTTCTCACTCCTCATTCATGAATGCCCAAAATTGAACTTTTATTGTTTGTTTAGAAAAGCTTTCTTTGTATTTGTTTTTATTACGAACTGTAATCAACAAAAAGAAGGCTGCTAAAGACTCAAAAATAAAAAGCCAAATATTATTAAATTATCGAGAATTCGGGCAATAATAGGTCATATATAATATCTGTCTAATGACACTTGATATATTTTTTATGGAATGTGAGGGATATTTATAAAGGATCTCTAAGAAGACTGAAGTTTTTATTACAAATCCATAATATTTTCTTGCTTATCATTTCTGACCCTTTTGTTCATAACTCTAAAATTCAAAAGTTCAAGAGATTAATGTGACTTTAAGGTTGTTTTGCTAAAGCTAGGGGTAAGATCTGGCTATTTCCAAAAGATGAAACTTCGTTTCAAATAAATGAAGATAAAGACCAATGTGCTATTTTAAGTGCTGTGAGTGAAGGGGTGCACATAGGTTACAAGTCCTTCTAATTTCATAGACAAGTATTAACAAGAAATCACTCTCAGTTCATGTTATCAGAATGTTGTGCTCGGTAATTCTCAGTCATCTAGCCTTAATTGTTAGCATGAATAGCAATTTTCAAGCCTCAATTGCCGAACTATCCTCGACTTCTCTTAAGTTCTGTGAGTGAAAGGGTGCAGGTTTTTATCATTGTAGTGTACTGAACAATGTAATGTTCAATTGAGAAGAGAATGATGGAACGGTTTGATTCAATTTTCTAAAAATCTTCATATACATTGGCTTTTTGAGTGGGCATAAAAAATATGATAATGTTTTTCGATTTGAGAAGACTTAAATCCATTGATGATGATACTTTAAATCCATTGATGATGATACTTTGAAGTGTTCTTGCAGTAACATTGAAAATTATTGGAAGTATAATATGGTTTCTGATATTGATGTGGTAGAATTATATTCTGAGTTGAAAGTTTTAAGGGAATCGATACCTACAGAAATTGTTGGAGCAATTGATGTGTGTGATTACATTAAGAGAATGGACTGTTGTTTTGCAAATGCTTGGATTACTTGTAGAGTATTATTGACTATTCCTATCATAGTTGCCTCTGCAAAAGAAGTTTTTCAAAGTTGAAATTGATTAAATCTTATCTTGGATCAACCATGTCACAAGAGCGATTGAATGTATTAGCTGCGATTTCTATTGAAAAAAATATGTTGGAAAAACTTATTTAGTAGTTTGATTACTGATTTTACATCTCCAAATGTGAGAAGGTTAAATCTTATGCTAGCCTAATCTTTCGAGTTGTGCTACTCTATTTTTTGAATTATATAAAGTCTTATTTTTAATATAAAATTGTTAATTATTTAAATATTTAATTTTGCTACACTTACTCGAGCCAATGGTGTGTCGCTCGAACGACGCCTGGGCGAAAAGCCAGCGACAATAATTATCTTTCTGTCGCTCGAAGAATGACCAAGCGTGAGGTTAGCGAAATTTCGGCGACGCTTCTTCCTTGTTTTCAAACTTGAACTCAAACCCTAGGCTACCTAACTCAACTATACAAAATTGCACTTCACTCCTTGACTTTTACACATGTTCAATTAAGTACTCGAAGAATGACCAAGCGTGAGGTTAGCGAAATTTCGGCGACGCTTCTTCCTTGTTTTCAAACTAGAACTCAAACCCTAGGCTACCTAACTCAACTATACAGAATTGCACTTCACTTATTGACAATACATATGTTCAATTAAGTCTTTTTTGTTCACAGAATTTTCAGTTACACTACTGAACCTAACAGATCAAGAAACAACTTACCTTGTATCACAGGTTTCAAAATCTTGCATTATCTCTATGACGCCAACTCCTAATCCTTATCCGAGTTCAAACTACTCATGAGTCTCGGTATAACTGTTCAACACCCATGCATAAACTAAACTTTCTTTCTCTTTTCTAATTACTTTTAGAACTAGAATGCCCAGTAATCTTCTTGAATTGGAGAGCCATCTCATGTCCTCATTTACCCTTTATTATTTCCATTCAATCAATTTGAGCATTAAATTGAGCCCCGAAAGATCGTTCATCGTACAAATGTTAACCATGAAATAAATTATATTAGTTCGCTGGAAAGATCTTAGCATATATGATTCAAGCGTTTGGTATTTGTATTCGATCTCTAGTTGTAAATATCTTGTTTACCTAAATGAAGACACTTAGTGCATGTCTTGGTACACGGTATTAGAGAGGCCTCGACAATATAATGAACTAGATTTTACTTTCTTTTTATTCCTCAATATTATGCAGCATTGTCGAATACCCACACTAGGCATGCACTTATTATTTATCTTTGCTTGTGAGCGAATATTTATGATTCATGAGCTGGCCAGAAGTGTTGGCATGTGACTCACTAACATCTTTCCTACAATAAATATTTTTCACAAAATTTTTCAATCGAGTCGCAGGGGAAGTAACCTTTATAATGTACAGTTCAACTATAATCGACTCAGTGTGAGAAGGTTGTATCATGTCATTGAAGCTACTCAATATTTGGAGAGAAACTTTCTATTCTCATTTGAAACCTCTAAAAGAAGACTGGTCCAAGCTATATCATTTGTGTCAATATTGGGTACCCCCTTAATGTCGAGCAAATGCTTATGATTTAGATGATCCTTGAATGCAAAGGAGGGTCTCTGTTGTGATTCGAACATTTGCCTTGCCTATTAAAAGTGTGCTTCCAACAATTTATGTTAAAATCGTGCTTTTGGATTGACACTTCTATTAATTTAAGTCATTGGCGGGATTGTTGAAACTTGGCATTTCTCTCACCATTTGATGAGATTCTAGAGGCTTCTGATTATATCTTGGGCGATACGTTTGGCTAGGTCATTCAGATCATTCTTCTGGCTTTTGGTTTTCTCGCGTCTGTTCTCTTCCCTTTAGAGAGAAAACCTCATTCTTACCTAGGGTTTACATTCTTAAGTGTTTGAATCATGTAAACTGTCTAATCTCTTAGATCTGCTTCTGATTGTTGAGAAGTAAGGGTTCTTTGAGTGTTTGGTGCTCTAAATCTTCGCGGTTCGAGTAGTTTGTGAGGTATTTGGTAGAACTTTGTGATATGTCCAGTATTATGCCTTAAGGGAGGTGTTCGATTCAAAGCATTGTGTAAAAGATAAGTCTCTGTGGCTTTGATTTGTATTCTTGAACTATTTGTAATCGTTGGCTGCCATATTTTTGGCTATTAGTGCAACCAAGCAATATCCTTATTTTTTATGCTCAATGGGGGATGTAGGTGTTAGATTTGGTAGCCGAACCTCCGGGGCTTAGGCCGAAATAAATCCCGTGTTCAATCTTTTAATTTCTGCAATTTAATTTCTGTTTTGGGATTGATTCTTTTAGATCTTGTTTTAATATCATGTGTATTGGGCCTTTTCAGTGGTATCAGAGTCTTGACTGAAAGAACACAATACCTCGATCTTCGTAAAAAGTTAAAAGAACAAGATAACTGGATCTTTGAAGAAAGGCTCGATCTATTTGTAGATCAAAAACTTTTGGAACCGCTGAAAAGCAAGTTAAAGAATTCGAGTTTTTGCTAACTCGCTTGGTGAGATCCTTCCTTTTTATTTCTGTATAAGTTTAAATACTTCAGGGTTTCTTGATCATACCCTTGATTTACCAAAACACTGTTGAAACCCCCTTAGACTAATCTTTGTCCACTAGTTCCTACGAGGCTCCTAGAATCTGAGATAAATCAAGTTTGGGTGTGTTTTTGGGGAATCTTGCTGGAGTGATATGTAAAACATAGTTTGTGATCTCTATTGTATTCTTTAATTGAGCTTGTCTTGCATGTCTTCATTGGTCTTGTGATTGGAACTTGAAATGTTGTATTACTAAGTATGCTACTGTGATTTCTTAAGCTGTTGAAATTATTGTAAGTCTCTGATTGTAATTGCTATTATTTTGTGACCTTACTTGTGCATCATACTTGCTCTAATCTATGGCTTTTGCAAAGTTTGAAGTTCCAAAATTTGATGGTAAATGTGATTTTAATATATGGAGTCAAAAGATGAAAGCAATCTTGATGCAAATGAGAGTTGTTAGGTCTCTTGATAATAGTTGGTCTGCAGACTTACTACCTGCTAAGAAAACTGAACTT
>CAIGRL010041520.1:0-12008 GCA_903798325.1 Fraxinus xanthoxyloides
CAAGAGTTATATTCAAGAATCGATTTGATCGGTGCCGCAAAACTTATTGATTCCTCAGTACTCGTTAAAGAGGAAGGATTGTATTCACGCATTTTCTGGTTATCGTAGAGATATATACATGTAGGAAGAGTTTGTATAGGTAGACGATCAAGTGCGCTTGAATTAGGGTTTATGATCGTAGGAATTTGAGGGAATTTAAGGGGAATTACTTAGTGGGTTTTTGTGGGTTTTGGGAGTAGTTTATTGGCTTGAAGTTGGATTCTTGGAATAAGAAGTGTCATGTTGGATTTTAGGATAGAGAGTGGATTAGGGTTTCGGGAAATTTGAGCGTGGAGTTTAGGGTTTCTTTTCGATATGGAAGGTTGTGGAAGTGGCCCCCAGATGATTCAAAACCCCGAGCTCGAAGAAGGAGAGGCTTGCTATCACAACGATGATACAAGCATTGACCCTGATGTTGCTCTCTCTTACCTTGTAAGAGTTTCTATTTTGTTCTTGATTTTTTTTCCCAGGACGAAAAGTTTAAAATATCAATTTGTTAACTTTGAACTCGTGAACTAAATTACTTTCAACATGTTTGGTCCTCCAATAAAAAGAAAGATGAATAGTAAAAAGAGAGAAATTGAATTGATAGAACTGAACTCCATGGTTTTATGGCTTGATCTGGAATGCTTAATTTAAGTATATTTGAGTTGAGGAAGTGAGTGACTGCCGATTGGTTATGATCATTAATCATCTGAGGAAAAATAAATGCTTTTAATCTGAAATTCAATTATTAAATGTACCTGGGTTTTCATGAAGTGCAAATGTTGTGCCAGGTTATTTATAAAATCAAATTAACACTGGCTTGCTATTCAGAGTTTCAGAACTTGGAAGATGTAAAAGAATCAAACTTTGCAACTTTTGTCAGCCTTTTAATTAAATATAAACTTAATGGAAAAATCGAATAATATCAAAATTTAGTTGCAAGGCTTGCACTTTTATTTTTTGGCGGTGGTTGCTTGCCAGAAGTTGCCACGTTGCAGTTAGTCCAACGAATTTCAGAATGTGCAATTTAGAACAAACTTATTATTGTTGCAAAGGGTTGTGCTTTATATCTTTTGCAGATACTAGTTAAATGATTGCATAATGTAGTTGTGCAGTGTCATATATACTCATGGACGCTCTTGTAGCTTGAATTTATGGCTACTTGTTTTTTTGTTTCTTTTTGTATATCAAGACTTTAGTAACTCTTTGATTTCTGTTTATTAAGGATGACAAGGTTCAAAGTATTTTGGGCCATTTTCAGAAAGATTTTGAAGGAGGAGTTTCTGCAGAAAATTTGGGTATGTGAACCTACAATGGGACTCTTGGATGGAAAGGGTGGTATTCTCATACTTTTTCCTACTGGAAAAATGATAGCTTGGAATCTTTTTGTTTTGGCAGGGGCAAAATTTGGCGGCTATGGTTCGTTTTTACCGACATCTCAACGTTCTCCTTCTGTTTGGTCTCAGCCAAAATCTCCGCTAAGAGTTCAAAAACCCAGCACACCAATATCTCCTAATTATTTTCCTCCAGAGGTATGTGGATAAAACATATTCTTATCTGCAGTCATACGGCAGTATGGAGAAATATTCTGCTGCCCGTTTGTCACTTTAGGAAATTTTCATTTACTTAGCTCTGTGGGTTGTGTCCACACAGGGTATCCCCCATCATTCTGTGGTGCTCCCCAATGTGGCTTTTTCTCATAGGAATTGTGCTAATTCTCCCCCTGGTGTACATCCTTTACAAAATCTAAAGGCCCCATCAGGGGATGGTTCATTCAGACAAGATGCTCTCTTGTCTGATAAAGTTGCTGAGTCTTGTCCCATTAAACCTGGATTTCCTTCAAGTAACTCAGATAATCAAACGGACCAAAGAAAATTAAAGGTTCGTATCAAAGTGGGTTCTGACAGGACAACACAAAGGAATGTTGCGATCTACAGTGTTCTGGGGCTTATATCTCCATCTTCCTCAGCAGGGAACAGTCCCGAGGAAAGTGGTGGAATTTCACGTGAACTTCTTGAAATCCCTGATGAATCTCCATCCAGAATACTTAAGGTATGTTTTCTTCTGTTTTTTCATAGATGACTAACACCATCCAATGCTTCCCAATTAAATCCAGGCATTTTTAGATCAAACTCCCCAACCTTGGCTCCTCGTATGCCATTTCAGGTTAAATAAAAACTTATTAAAAAAAAACAACTTTTACTCATTATACTCCTCATCCTGAGACGAGGAGCAACTTTGAAAGATAAAACAAGAATGAGTGAAGAATTATTCTCCATCTGGTTGCAAATTTATATTGCATATGCGGCTTCATTTACTTTCTAACTTTGAAACAGTACCACATCTGTACATGACCCAAAACTTCTTTGTTGATTCTTATGTTTCTTTTATTAAATCACGTGTTGCGAAGTCGATATCTTATTTTATTCCTCTCTTTCTCTATATGCTTTGGAACAGCTAATGACTTCGTTCCCGGTTTCTGGAGTCCTACTTTCACCACTTCATGAAGATTTGCTCAACTTAGTAAGAGAGAGAAAATCTCCTGTAGATAGTAAGCCTACAGCTGCCCTCAAGGGTGCACACAACCACTCTGTTGTACTTTTTCCTGATACAAATCCTAGGCTTTGGAATGGGGATGTTTTGAGAGGGAAGAAAAACAAATCTGTTGAGAAAAGAGCAGATTTTGATGAATCAAAAAATGAATCTGGAATGAATATTAAAGAAGATAAGAAAATTTCGGGAACTGAAACTCTGGAATGTAGGCTGCAGTCATCAAATGATTTAAATTGCCAGCCTATATCAGATTCAGTCTGCAGTGCTGCTGAGTATTTGAAAGGTGTTGTTAGGGCACCTACAACTAACAGGGACTTTGAAAGCAATGTCCCAGTTAGGAGGAGGGTGGGCAACAAGGATAGGGTGAAAGGCAGAGCAGGATCAGCTGTTGTGGTCAAGGCAGACTCCTTTGAATCAATATCTGGCCAAAGTGGAGTTAAATATGACTACAAGGAACCCAAAAATAGATCTGCAGATAAGGTTGGGAAACATCGAGGAAGAAGTTCTCAGAAGGATGGTTCAATTAATAATGAGGATGATGCCTTGAGCACAGGTAAGAAGATTCCTGCTTCGTTGATAGCCAATTCTGATATTTCTGAAGGTGAGACGGTTTCTAGAGGATCCATAAATCCTTTGAGTCGTAAATATGTTCTGAAATCTACATCTGGAGAACAGGGTGAATTGAGGATGTCTCCTGCTGTAAATAAGCTATCATTGCAAGGTAAAAAGAAGTTAAAAGGGAGTAGAAGTAGTGTGAAATTAGATTCAAATTTAGCTGAGGAAAGTTTGAGAAGTGGTGTTTTTTCTGCTACTAAAAACAAATTGACTGTGAAGAAGGATTCCCGTGAAGTCCATAGCAGTCATAAAGATGTGGCTGACACAAGATCAGAACATTTGGATATCCTGAAGCAATCACTGGAGGGGCCTTCCGACGATGGGTCAAAGAACTCTAATCTTGAGACTATCAAGGAAAAGGATGCATCTGTTGATAAATACAAAGAGAGAGCAAGTAGTAGAAAGTTAAATAACCAGGTAAATTCTGGAACAAATTTGAAGGAGGCCCCACCTGATGCCCTACCTCCCGATAAAGGACTCATCTCCGAGACTGAACAGACCCCTGTGGCTGGTGTTCTCATAGAAGAACATTGGGTCGCTTGTGACAGGTGTCAGAAGTGGCGTCTTTTGCCAATTGGTACTGTGCCCCAGAATCTGCCTGATAAGTGGGTTTGCAACATGCTAAACTGGTTGTAAGTTCTTTCGTGGTCCATTTTGAGATCTTTGTTTGGTTATCAGGTTGATATGTTTGTTCGATAATTTGATTTCATTGGGCAAGTTTTGACGCCCCCTCTGTTTCAAAATGAATGTCACATGACACTATTTTTATCACTCGACCTTTTGCAGGAGCAATATTTCGTGTTACTTTATTTATTTATGTCGAAGTATTTATCATGCTATACAATGCCTGACACTATTATTTGACTAGAAGCTTCAGCTTTCTTCCTATTATCAACCATATGCACATTTCTATTAGAGCATCTTTTATATTTTCTTTAATTTTCTGAGTAGTGTATCCAAAATGCATTTTGACTAATTCCTGGGTTCTAAAAGTCGACAACTCGCATATGACACTGCTTAGATCCACACACTGCACGGTCTGTGCTACAAAGGATCTGCATAACTTCCATTTTTTTGTTGGATTTGTTTGACCCGTTCCATCAAATATATGTATGTACAAATAAACTTTGAACTGCTGAAGCCTAAACTTGATAAGATTTTGGATTATCTTCAGGCCAGGGTTGAACCGTTGTGACATCAGCGAAGATGAGACCACAAAAGCTCTTTATGCTTTGTACAAGGTTCCTTTCCCTGATAATCAAAGTAATCTTCAAACTCATGCTGACAAAATCACAAATGGAGTGGCTTCAGGTGGTGGACATCGTTTCAGCCAGAACCACCGAAACTTTGATTCTGATCAAATTGCTGATGAGGGAAAGGAGAAACGCAAATTTAAAGAAACACCAAACACTGACGGTATCAGTGATCCAATTCCTTCTTCAAACTTGAACAAAAACTTCCAACTGCAGCCAGTGAGAAACAAAAGTCTAAAGGAGGTCAACCAGCCTCAAGTAGCACCGAATTTAGTTAACAAATCTAATATGAAATATCGGAATAAGTCATCTGCTGTCATGGCAAAATCATTGTATAAACAAAAAAATGAGCATTTAGTTGGAGGTGTGTTATTATCCCGCTGGCATCTCCTTTTGCCCTTCATTTTTTCGTTTATGATTGTTTACTTTGTTTTCTGATATAATATCCTTGCAGATGATACAAATCCAAGGAAGAAAAGAAAGAGGGAGTCTGATCAACGTGCACATACAAATGTGAAAAAGATTAAACCTGAAGGCGCAATGAATTTGGATGGCTTTCTGACCCCTGGTGGGGATCTTGATAGGGTTGGCTGCAGTAGGTCTTCTGGTTTGCCAAATAAGGCGGATTTGAAGGATAAGAAAAAACTGAGGGTACTTAATTCGAGACCAGGGGGGAGAGAGAACTTACAAATTTCTGGGAAAGAACAGAAAGATAATGTGCACGCATTGCCGGATAATGGGTCCCTGGATACGATTACTTGCAATAAGAGGGAAATTTCTTCAAAGAAGAGAAAATTGAAGGATTCTCAAAGCAGTGAGGAATATCAACTGACACAGCAAAGTAATAAAAGGGACCTTCAAAACAGCAAGCTATCTGTAAAAGAGGAGAGCAGCAATAGTGGATTTCATAGAGAGAAGTCCAGGGTGTCTCGGATTGATGGGGAGGAGTTCAGCCAAAATAAGGATACAGATATACCAATAAGAAAAAGTACAGCAAATAAGATTCTGTTATCTGGGAATAAAGAAAATCCATTTGACAGGAGTATTGACAAAGAATGGCAGGCAAGGAAATACAGAGCAAAGCTTCCAGTGCAGCTAACCATGGATGATATAGAATCACTGCGGAAGGATTTGGGCTCTGAACTGTTATCAGTGGCTGCCAGTTCAAGCTCCTCTAAGGTTTCGGATTCCCGTAAAAGCAGAGGCAATTGCAAAGAAGTCAAAGGATCACCTGAAGAGTCTGTTTCCTCATCTCCCATGAAGATGTCTTATCTGAATAAGCTCCGACCAGCGAGGATGGAGACTAAAGATAAAGTAGACTCTAGGCTCAATGACTTCCCCACAATGGGAAGCCCAAGGAAATCTCTGGATAGGAATGGAAATTCTGAGAGCAATTGCTTGGGGACAGCCAGGAAGGGGAAAGCTACCAGTGGTCTTCCTGAGTCTTCTGAACACCCTGCCCTAGATTTTTGGGACAGTGTCTCTAGAGACAAATTCAGTGGAAAATCTGAATCAGGCACTAACCCTCCTGAACATGGCAATGGCTCTTTTGTTGGTAATGATGGTGATATAGTGGAACAACATAGCCTCTGTACCACCAGTGTGCATGTTTCAGAACAAAGCCATAACAAGGATAGGATGAACAAGAACCGTTTTAAAAAGGGTACCTCTTTGCTGCCTATGGATAACGATAGAACATCTGGTGTTAATTTTGAGAGAGTGGCAGAGAGGGTTTCCAGTCAACAGATTGACCTGGAACGCTTGGATACAAGTAAAAATTTGAAAGAAGAGGCAATTATTGATCACAACTGTCAAGGAGATAAGCAAGACAAGTTGCCTCCTAGCAAATCAGTCCCAGGATCTCTGAAAGGAAATTATACAGATTTAAGTCCACTTGATACTTCTGTAGTTGGTGATTTGTCAAAGGTATCAGAAGAGCCAGCTAATACTTCTCATCAGCATGGAACTAATAACTTCATTAGAAATATTGTGGCTGATGGGGCTTTGAGTCGAAATATTGGTGCTGTTAGCCTTGGTAGCGAGAATTCCTCCAGTCTGACTCTAGCTAGTGCCTTGAAAGAAGCTAGAAAACTCATAGATTATGCCGATCGGCTCAAGGTCTTCACACATTGCTCTTTATTGTGTGCGCATTTTTTCTATTAAAGCTTTAATAACTGGATTCTACTTTTTGTTTTGTATCTTTAGGCCTTTTACTTTCATCAGCTTTGAGTTCCCTTTGATCATGCAACCTACCAAATTCCCACCCACATTTCTAATTTTTTCTTATATAATATTGTGCAGGACTCTGGATTTCCTTTTGAAAGTAATGAGGCATACTTCGAAGCTGCTTTAAACTTTCTTCTCGGTGCTTCTCTTTTAGAGGCATGCGGTGGTGAAACTAGCAAGTATGGGGAGATGAATCAAATACAAATGTATAGCAGTACTGCCAAACTTTGCGAGTGAGTGTGCCCTTTATCACTCTAATAATCATATGCAGTTTCTTGATAAAAATATTGTTCCCCGACACGATTTGCTCAAGTCTTTGTACTGCCAAACTTTACGAGTGTGTGCGCCCTTTAGCAATCTACTCACATGCAGTTTCTTGATAAAAATATTGTTCCCCGAGGATATCAGTATTGTTTGATTGACTCACACTTAGATGAAAGTGCTTGCTCAAGTCTTTGTACTTGAGGGTCCAGAGTGGCCACTACAGAATATTCCCGTTGAAAACTGAAAAGTAATGTGATTCACCTACTTTTTTCAGTTAAAAAAATTGCATTGTCTGAACATATCTTGAGCATGATTGTAAAACTACTCTGAAATTCTGTGATAGGTAAGATGCTTTCCAAATACACTATCGTCTTTCTAGCTTTCATAATGAACTTTGCATACCTTGCAGAACCTGTGCCCTTGAATATGAAAAAGGCCAAGAAATGGCTGCTGCTGCACTGGCCTACAAATGCATGGAGGTGGCTTGCATGAGGGTAGTTTATTGCAAAAATTCGAGTACATGTAGATTTTTACATGATTTGCAAACAAGTTTGCCATCAGCTCTTCAAGGTATGATCATATAATAGCATGTGAAGGCAAGGTATTAGTTGCATGCTTTTTGTCATCTTCTTTTGCTGTATGGTTATTGTCAACAGATGACTTGATCATTTTTGTTGTAGCACCTTGCCTAAAAGCCCTTATCTATTGCTCCTTAACAGCTTTATTTTCCTTGCTTATTGGGCTATCACTTGGTGAATCACTTTCAAGAAAAGAATGCTCTCTCTCTCTCTCTCTCGCCTATCTTCAGATTACTGATAGACGATAGTGATCTTGTTGAACATCTAGTTTTGTTTTACTTTGATAAAATTTATCCCTAACTACCTTCGCTAATGCAATTTCGTTGAATTTTTTTTTTCCTTGCATTAGCTGATTTATTGAAATTATTCTAAATGACTGTTTGTGATGTCATATGTAGGTGAATCTCCATCATCTTCTGCATCTGACATTGATAACTTGAACAATTTAATGGTGGATAAAGCTGTTTTGTCTAAAGGAAATGGTTCTCTAGCTGGGAATCATGTTATAGTTCCTCGAAACCGCCCCAACCTTGTTTGGCTACTTGACTTCGTAAGTGGATGTTGATGTTTACTATATTTATTTCATTTTTTGAACGATTTGAGTGTCATATTAACTTCAGATGAAGTCATCTGGACTTAATTGCTTGCTGAGGTACTTATGTTCAATCTTCTGATTATGTTTCCTTGCGTTTTCAAGTGGCCTATACTGATAGATGCATAAATATTTTTTGCTTCCTGTTGCTGGTGAGAGATTTTATATTCTTTAGGATTACTTATAGATCTAGACTTCCAATGTATGTTTTGATGCAGTATGTTTTATGGAAACGCGGTAAGAATCCAAAATGTGCTCTATCTCTTGCAGGCTAAAGATGTGAATTCTGCAATGGAGGCCTCCAGAAAATCCCAGAACGCTTTTGCAGCGGCTAATGTGAACCCAGAAGATGCTCAGAATAAAGAGGGTATCATTTCTGTTAAGAAGGTCATCGACTTCAGCTTTCAGAATGTAGAGGACCTTGTACATTTGGTACGGCTTGCATTTAAGGCCGTCAATCGTCAAGGTTTCAATGGAAATAGAGAGTAGGCAACTGTATAATTGTCTTTCACTAGCATATTCTTTGTGTGAGCTGGCTTTGGACACAAGTTGGAAGTTTGTGCCCAAGCACTGGCTGTCTGGTGAAGAAACATTACACTAACAGACTGTCATGTTTCTGGAGGTGTACAAACATGAGATTGGTTCACCATTTTATGATATATTCTTGAACGTTCAGCTTCTTTAGCAAGATAAGAGCACAACATGCTCAAAATTTAGATTCAACGGCGTGGGACAAAGCAAGACATGGAATTTTTACACGTTCAAGGACAAGACTTGAAGTTTATGTGAAAGTGCAGTTTTGATTTTTGGGTTATATTTTATTTGGGTCTAGAGAATGAGAGTACTAAAGAGATCTAGAGCAATTGGTCTGACATTTGATGTAGAGTTGCAATATTGTTATGACTGGTCCATTCTTATTAAGGGCTTGCTATTTCTTTCCCGTCTATTTTTATCATTTTTTCCAGTATAATTAAAAGAAAAGTTTTGAAGGCGTTTGATTCAATTGTAAATAAAGGAGGTTGCTCCTTTGGTTTCGTTCTTTTTGTATATATGCACATAAATTCATATTATTCCATTGCAGTTTTCTACGGGCCACGCGGTGAGTGGTAATCTTATCTAATTTCTGTTTTCACTTAATGATTAGCATATTTGTTTCTGCTATCAACTTTCTATGCTTGAGGGTGGCAATGGGCCGATTCGAGCAAACTCAGTCCTAAGAACGAGCCAAGATGCATTAATACAAATTTAGTTCACTTAATGATTAGCATATTTGTTTCTGCTATCAACTTTCTATGCCTGAGGGTGGCAATGGGCCAATTCGAGCAAACTCAGTCCTAAGAACGAGCCAAGATGCATTAATACAAATTTAGTTTTTGTTAGTTTATTGAGAACTCAATGATTATGAGCAATCTTGATGCTATCTTATACTGCTCAACTCGCTTGTCATGACCTGATTTCAAGGCCCATTAAGGCTCGACCTTTGAAAAATGTTGTAGTAGCTAGATTTGATGCAGTTAATTATCATGACCTACCGTGGGGCACGGCTAGGTCATGCCAAGCGTATGTGTCCCTCTAGTTGAACTCAGTTCCCTCTAGTCGAACTCGAATTTTTGTCAGATTATATAACATATATCAACTTCTACTAAAAGAGAAGTTGATTGAAATAAAACTTCCAATAATTGGTTCACTCATTTGTCCAGCCGCTAGAATATGGTTTCAATACTCTCTCCTTACAAAAAAGGCACTTGATTCATTCACTACGAGGTAGTTAGTATCAAGGTCTTGTTTGAATTTCATTATATAATATGATAGAAATGAATGGTGGACATTTGAATAATAGTTGTGAATTCTATGAAACGTGTGATGAAAATTAAAAATTGACTTTGATCTTTAGAAAATTATAATGAAATACAAATAAGCTCTAAAGTATGAATTTAATAATCGACTCCCATGAAAAACTTTGCCATCTTAACTTGTGCTAATAACTCCAGTTGAGGCCACATAAATCTTGACAATGAAAGTGGAAGGGGGGTCAAAATCAAGTCATTCTTTGCTTTGCCAATTAGCAATATATTGAATTATGCCTATCTATGACTTCTATTATAAACTATCTCAAAAGAGGTAATATTTCAGTATTGCTACTCTTGTACATCATGATTATGTTTATTATACACTAATATTTTTTTCGACAGTTCCCCCCACCCCCCGATAGTTTTTTATTTTTTATTTTTTATTTTAAATTCGGTCAAATATGCCTATTTTTAATTAATAACCAAGATTTGCATAAACATTGTGTTTTCAAGAATAGGTTAGGAGATTCACTGTGAGCTATTCACATCAAACATGCCCCAGGGAAAACGATTGTAGTTTATATAATTTATTTAGCATTTTTTACCTTTTCCTTCTATTCCGAGATAGGTATTATCATATAAATATTTTAAAATTTGTACAAATTCGATACGTCTATCAATCCAGAATTATGTAACAAAATTTCTAATCATAGTCACACACTTACACTACATTGTTACAAAACGATTGACTTCTATACGATGACTAAATACTATTTTAACATACGATAATAAACTAAATACTTTATAAACTTGTACAAACTACGTTTAATTTTCCATTTAGAACCCCGTGTAGGAAAATCAAATATTATGAAATATTAGGGTCCTCTCGTAAATATGAAAAGTTCTCGAGGGTGCCAAAAGAATAAACAACAAACTATGTGGGTAAGAAACTTAGTTATGAGAAGTTTGAGGGTGTTTCGTGAAAATTAAAAAGCACACAAAATAAAATCGATCAAGAGAGACAGGATATAGAGAGAATCATTCACGTCTCCCCCATTCCCTTCTATTCAGGTATTTTTCTCTCTCCACATATATGTGTACGTACATATACAACATATGTGTTTCGTGTGTGTGGTTATGCGTCTAGATTAGTTTGTATACAATTTCTTTTATTTGCGATTGATTTGAATTCCCTTATGATTTTTACGGAATTTAATCCTGGCTTTTATAGGTGTATTGAATTATTTTTAAGTCAAATAATTCGTGATTGTGTATTAAGGAATGAGATAATGGGGTTGAATTTAGGTATCTGCTTCGTTTGGTTGCAATTCTACTGATTATTAGGGCATGCTTGCCAGTTTTGACATTTTTTGGGTGGCACTGTCTATGTGAAGTAAAACCACTACCTTTTAGTTTTTTTTGGATGTAGTGTAATTTGGATTGTATATCTCAACCCACCAAATCAGTGGTTTCAGGCTGTTTTCAAAATTTCTTTCTACTTTCCTCTAATATAATTATATCCAAGTCGTCGTATTAAATTGTAAGGAGTGACATACACATTACTTCATATTGTTTACACATATCTACCTTTTTTATATGTGTATATATGTAATTTTAGAACCAATGTATAATAGACTCTTAAGCATGTGTTGGATTGTTTTACAAAACGAACTATTACCCACCGAAAATCGGACCCCTCACATACACATAAAACGGGTACTTTGAAAACCCCATAACAGGCCCTTAGGTTTTTAACGTTGAATAATTTCTGTTGGATTTCTTTATTTGTAGGTGCTTATGCGGATGATTTTTTGTTTTATTATATGTGATGTTATGACAAACAATACGGATTAATTTAATAATATAAATGTTTTTGTGTGTTTATCATATCACTAAGCAAATTAACATTAAAATTTCTTTGGAATTTCAGAAATCTGTTTCATGTAGCTTGGTGAGTTAATTTTGAATCATTAGTACATTAACTAATGAATAAGATGATGGTTTGATAGGTCAAATTTCTTTATCTGTGTTCTGGGTTTCTTAGATAAACTATCGAGCTTCTGATGATTTTAGTTTTCAATAATGGATTGACATTCTAATTTGTAGACCTTAC
>CAIGRL010041535.1:0-17679 GCA_903798325.1 Fraxinus xanthoxyloides
AAATGTTAGTTACTAATCATTTAGTTTACTCTAAAACAAAGACGGCTTCACTGCTCTCTCTTCCGCGTTTGTTCTTCCGTTAGCTCTCCAGTCGTTTTTCTATCTGAGCTTGCAAGGTATAGTTTTTCAATTTCCCGACTAATTAATTATTTAATCCGTACTGATTTTTGATATAATTCTTTGTAATATATCTTGAATCTTGATTCCAGTTTGTTCGAGCCCTCCCAAAAGAAAATTAGAAATGGTATGAAAACGAGAAAAAATACAGTTGAAGAAATGAAAAGCAAAACATAACTGATGTGTTAAGAGATGTAGTCCCTAAACATGTTTAGGATGTTTAGGATATTTGATTGATCATAACATATTTAGGAGATTTGATTAATCACTATACACATTTGGGAGATTTGATTCTCTATTGGCCTTTTTCCCCTATAAATAGGTCACTTGTCCCTCCATCCAACAGTTCTCCTCTTCCTTTATCTAGTATAAATAATCCCACACCATGATAAGGGAGGGGTCCCCATTCGAATCTTGATATTTCTAGTCTTTGAACTCTAGAAGCCTCTCACTATATTTACACACATTCTCAACCACGTCTCGGTGACCACTTCATCCCCGAGCACCACTTCCCGGTTAACTGTAATACTGAATTGACATCGGAGTGCTCTCAGCCGCTCCCACCCCATCAGAAAATTCCACGAGTGACTAGCAACGTGCTACAGCGCATAGGGAAGAGCATACGTGAAACTTATTTTGTTGGCCACGTGTCAAAGCCATTTTTGGGAGTCAACAGATTGGCGCCGTCTGTAACAAAACTGTAACCACGAGTATCCCCACGAAAGAAAAAGCTTAACGGAATATTTGGTTAACATTTCCTCTTGAAAAAGGGATTTGTTCTTGAAGAAAGAACGAGTAGAAGCTGTAAAGTGTCTTCATTATTTGGGAAAATAGAATTTGCAACTCCAAACCAATGAGTTCTAGTAATGAAGAAGTGAATTCGAGGAGAGTAAGGGAGATCTCTGAAGAAGAGATCATCCGGAATAATGTCACACACCAATGGCCCCATAATCGATATCGCATGGGCGGTAGAATTGTTGCACGACTGACTGTCGAAGTAGCTCGCATAGCTACTAACACGAGGAACATTGCAGCCCAAAATGCAGTCATGCAAGAACTCCCATACAAGTACAAAATCAAGGCGGCTTCCAGGCCGTCAAAATCCTTTGCAATCGGTCCGCGACCGAAGAGTTGAAGCGAAGTCGAGCCGAAAGACTTACCAGAGTTCCCAAAGAAAGGCTTCGATTAAAAGGGAAGTGGGAATAGACACTTCCAACTACACTGTCCACCCAACTGATGATGCCCAAGTAAGGGGAAATAACTTCTCCTCGGATTATTAAGAGAAGTCTTAGAGATCTGCAAGTGTGTTTGATCAGATCGGGCGAATGCCTAGAAATAGGGACCAGTCCACCCATCAAACAGTTCACTCACAAGAACGCATGCGAAGCCCCCCGCCTAGGAATAGGCGAGAGAGGCGGAACCTGGTGGATTGGGGAAATCGAGGTAGAACATCACTACAGCCACCTCGTCCATTGGCTAATGGGAACGATTCTGACGAGCCGTGTCGATCTTATGAGCTTGATGATGACGACAACCTCCCCTTCTCTAGGGAACTCTGTAGCTTTCCCATACCACAGAATTTTGTTCCCCTCAAAACTCCTAAGTATAAAAGAAAAGGTAATCTAGAGAAACACCTTAACAAGTACAAAACGCAAATGAGTCTTCGAGGCGCTTCATCTGCTCTGAAGTGTAGGGCCTTTCACTTGACACTTAGCGGCACGGCTGAAGTGTGGTACAGTAGGTTGGCATTTCTAAGCATCAAGAGCTGACCAGACCTCAAGAAGGCATTTTTTAACCAATACTTGTCGAGGAAGGAAAGAGATACGCCAATCTAGCACCTCCAAGATATGGGGCAAGCGGCAGGAGAAACTCTGAAAAGTTACCTCGCCTGTTTTACTGATGAAATAACCTGCTACGAGCAAGTCCTGGATAAGGAAGCCCTCTCAGCTCTGAAAGGAGGATTGAATATAAATACGTTGTTTTGGAGAGATGTTCGAAGTAAAAACCCCTCTATCTACGACGAACGGGTAGAAATGATGAAAGTTGAAATTGTCAATGAAGAGATGATCGATCATCGGAACATAGCAGCACAAGGACTTCCTCCGCCCCAGAGGCAGATCAGTAGGGGGCCTACCTCACAAATCGTGAGCCAGTAATAGACTCATGCTGGACATTCAGTGGCTCCCACTTCTGGATACGCGTTAGCTACGACCACTTTGAATGTTGCACCAACATTTACTTACGAAAACGTTGGACCTAGTGGTAATGACACGAACAGAAATCCTGGGAGACCTCTACTTCTAGGAATAGAGGAAGAGACGGAAGGCCAAGAAATAGGCTTCACGAGGAGCCACGGCCTTATTGCACATTTCACCATTTTCATGGTCATAATACAAGTGAATGCCAGGAAGCCACTAAGTCCACAAGGAGCAGCCCTTGTAGCACTAGGGATAACCGCCATCATAATGAAACTTCAAAGCAGAACTCCCCAGAAGGGGCGAGACGAGGCGATACTCGCCTCGGTATGATAGGAACGAGGATAGGGAGAGACCCAAAAGTGGACAACGACCCAGGAGGGACCTGACCGCCTCAAATGAACATCAACCTATTCGAGAAATCAACACAATCATTGGGTGACCACACTAGGAGGTCAGGGATCCGCCTATGGCGAGCTATATAGTAAGCCAATCCCAAAGGACGAGGTCTGTAGAGCCTATTAAGAAAATGTCGTGAGCGTATACTATCCCTACTGCGACGTACTAGTGGTGAGAGCTATGGTGGCTCGAAACGGATTAAAGTGCATGCTAGTAGACAATGGGAGCTCGGTCAATATCATATTCGGTTCCGCTTATGATAAGATGGCGGTAGACCATGAACTCACCTCTATGACTTTTCCCTTGTACGGGTTCACCGGAGATAGCATTGTTCCAAGAGGAATGATCACTCTGGCTGCTGAAATGGGAACCACGCCTCTAGTAGCACGCCACTTCATGGATTTATTGGTAGTTGACCGCCGGTCTGCATACTATGGAGTGCTAGGTAGACCAGCCTTGAATGAACTGTGGGCAGTCATCTCCGTCCATCACCTATGTATGAAATTCCCCAGTGGACGAGGAATAGCCTCCGTCTGAGGTGATCGATGGGCTCAAGGGAGTGTTACCTCAACTTCTTGAGAAAAGCTGAGCCATGGGGAGTTAACATGGTACTCCTCGACATTGAGATGTCTGAAGCCCTGAAGAAGGGCAACTCCCTAGACAAGGGGAAGATGTCAAGATGGCAGACGCTTTTTTGAAGGGCCGACCTTAAAAGGTAGCACTAGATCCTCGAGTTATTGAATCTGAATCACAAATTGCTCCAATGGAAGAACTGGAAAGCTTTCTAGTAGATCCTCAAGAAGCTTCTAAAATCCTGCAGGCTGGAAAGATTTAGGAGATGAAACAAAGAGAGAACTAAAGGACTTCCTCCGTAAGAACTCAAACGTCTTTGCGTGGAAACACGAGGACATGATCGGAATAGACCTGAAGGTCAGTGTCACCATTTGCAAATTGATCCAAGTTAAGCCCTACACAAACAGAAGAGAAGAGCCTTGAATGCGGAAAGGTTGAAGCTCTAAAAGAAGAAAGTTGAGAAATTAATCAGCAATGGCTTCATTATGGAGGCCGCCTATCCGAAGTGGATATCCAATCTCGTGCTGATAAAGAAACAAAATGGCAAGTGGAGAGTGTGTATTGATTTCTCCAATCTCAATCAAGCTTGCCCAAAAGACAGTTTTCCACTTCCTCGAATAGATCAATTTGTAGATTCGACCGCGGACATGAGTTGCTATGTTTCATGGATGCTTATTCGGGTTACAACCAGATTCCCATGTACCCGGAAGATGAGGACAACACTTCTTTCATCACGGGTAGAGGAATATATTACTATAAGGTGATGCCCTTTGGGTTGAAAAATGTCGGAGCCACCTATCAAAGGCTGGTCAACAAGATGTTCACCGATCAGCTCGGCAAGTTGAGACATGCTCATGAAGAGCCTCTAAGTCGAGGAGCATGTAAAACACTTGGACAAGGCCTTCCAAATTTTGAGGAGATAGAAGATGAGGATAAACCCTCTTAAGTGTGCATTTGGTGTGGCATTCGGTAAGTTCCTCGGATACAGTGTAAATCAGAGAGGAATTGAAGCAAATCTAGAGAAAATTTAGGTTTTGATTGAAATGAGGTCACCTCATAAGCAAAAGAGGTACGACGTCTTACTGGCAAGGTAGCAGCACTCAATCGCTACATATCCAAAACTACCGAGAAGTGTATTCCCTTCTTTAAGATCCTCAAAGAGGGGCATTCCAAGTACTGAAAAATTACCTTGGACAAGCCCCCCTTCTGTTTAAACCAAAGGTGGGCGAATTGTTGTTGCTTTATCCAATCGTGTCCAAAGATACCATGAGTTCGGTTCTCGTAAAGGAAGATGAGATGCACCGGTTGCCCATTTACTACGTGAGCAAAGCCTTGTTACCAGTGCACTACCCAGACATGGATAAGTTCGCTCTTTCCTTGATCACCGCATCTCGAAAGTTGAGGCCATACTTCCAGGCCCACAACAATCATGTACTGACAAACTTCCCCCAAAACAAGTCCTTCAGAAACCAGACTCCTCGGTGAGGCTGCTGAAGTAGGCAGTAGAGGTTAGTGAGTTCGACATAATGTACAAACCCAGGGCTACAGTTAAGGGCCATGCCTTGCTGACTTTGTTGTTGAATTTGCCAAGACTTCTAAAATTGAATTGAATATGGAATATGTGGAGCCTCCCACCTGGAACCTCTTTATAGACGGATCGTCAAGAGAAGCGGTTTGGGAGTAGGAGTAGTTTTGGAAAGTCCGGAAGGCCATAAGCTTAACTGTGCTATAAGGCTTGGATTCAAAGCATCAAACAATGTAGTTAAATATGAAGCACTCCTAGCCAGCCTTGGTCTGACTAAAGAGTTGCAAGTGAAGATGTTGGCCATCAACAGTAACTCACAACTAGTGGTGAACCGGGTCAACGGAAATTTTGTGGCTAGAGACAAGCACATGGCAGCATACCTGAAACTAGTTATGAATTTCCTTCCCAACTTTGAGAAGTTTGAACTAACACAAGTACCCCTCCTGGAGAACTCCCACGCTGACGCTCTGTCAAAATTGGCTAACAGTAAGTATTTCGAGCTTCTTAAGTTAGTTCCCATTGAACACCTTGTTGAACCTTCAATCATAAGGTGGAAGAAGTGATCTGGATAGAAGATACCCCTTTGTGGATGCAACCGATCATTGCTTTTCTTAAAGAACAAACCGTACCAAACAATGAAGTTGAAGCTCGTCGGCTTCGAAGGAGTGCTGCTCACTTCATCCTGGAGGATAATGTGCTGTACAAACGAGGCTTCTCATCCCCCCTCCTTAGATGCACTAGGTGAATAGGCGAATTACATCCTAAGGGAGATCCATGAGGGGGTTTGTGGCAATCATTCTGGAGGGCCAGCACTGCTCACAAGGTACTCAGACATGGATACTACTGGCCTACCCTGAAAAGGGACTCGGTATAATTCGTACACAAGTGTGATAGATGCCAACATTTCTCCAGCGTGTAAAGATAGCCCTCACAAGAACTCACAGTCGTATCAAGCCCTCGGCCAATTGTCAAGTGGGGAGTTGATTTTGTTGGTCCATTGCCAAAAGGGAGGGGGAGTGCCTGCTTCATCATTGTTGCAATTGATTATTTCACAAAATGGGTTGAGGCGGAGCCGTTGTCCAAGATCACCGAAGTGAACACTTCCAAATCTCTCTGGAAGAACATTATATACAGGTTTGGCATACCCCACTCTCCAGTTTCAAATAATGGTAAGCAATTTGATAATGAAAAGATTAGGGATTTGTGTAATGAGCTCATAATTAAAAAAAAAATTCAACGCCTCATCATCCCAAGCTAACGGTCAGTCGAAGCGATCAACAAGACCATCAAACTCACCCTGAAAAGAAATTTGGATGTTTCAAAGGGGGCATGGGTTAACAAACTCGCCCAAGTTCTGTAGGCTATACGAACAACCTGCAAGACGGTAACTGGGAGATCCCATTCTCCATGACTTACGGAGCTGAAGCCATGAGCCAAGTAGAAGTTGGAGTGCCTTCGTCTCGTCGCATCCACTTTTAACAAAATAACAAATGATGAACTGAGAATGCTTGAGCTTGAACTCCTCAAAGAAAAGAGAGATGGTTCTCAAGTTAGGCTCGCCTCCTACCAATGCAAGATGATGCGCTACTACAATACCAATGTGAAGAAAAGTGCCTTTCGCATTGGTGATCTAGTACTTCGAAAAGTGTTCCCATCATCAAAAGAACCGGGAATAGGAACACTCTGGTTGACCTGGGAGGACCCATACCGTGTCACTGAAGAAGTGTGACCTGTCACATACAAAACTAAAATTTTTGAAGGTATAGTGATGCCTCATCCCTGGAACATCGAGCACTTAAGTATTATTAGTAGGGAGATCGTGAGAACTGTCATGTAAATATTGTTGTCAATTGAATGAACTGATTTTCACTTTTGCATTGTTCTCAAACAAATTCTCCTCTCCAAGAATGTCCGCTTCATCAGGGGAGGCTCGGGTGCCACTTCGGATGAAGCAGATCAGTAGTGTTCTCTCACATTCTCACTCCTTACTGAGGCGCATACTCCCTCAAAGGGCCACCTCAACCAAGGATATCCGCTTTATCAGGAAATGCGCAGGTGCCACTTCTGGTGAATCGGATTAGTATTGTTTTCACACATTCTTACTCCTTGTGTGGAGGTGTATACGTCCCTAGGGGGGGTCTCCTCAACCAAGAATTCCATTTGCTTCATCCATTTTCTTAAATGGCCATGCTTAAGCGAAGTTTTCACACTTGTTGTTAATTCGTTTCATCCATTTTCTTAAGTGACTATGCTTAGGCGAAGTGTTTATACAGATTCCATTTGCTTTATCTTTTATTTGGTTAGCGCGTTTTAAGGAAGCGACAACACTTGAAATGACAATTGAATAAAGAATTTCATTACCAAAAAAGAAGAAAACTATTGATCTACATTTACAATGGCCACAGCTCTCGCTTCCTTTTGAGGGGCTCCTATTTAACCTCTAGGTCAGGTCGACCTCTAGTAGGACCGTCGAACTCTTTCTCATGGAACGCAATATCTAGCTCTGGATGTACCTCCCTTAGGCGAGACATCATCTACTGGGCATTTCATGAAGCCCAGTAGTTGGCGATGATATTGTATTCTTTCGTTTGGTCGAATGAGGAGGCTGTTGGCTCTTGCTTAGATAATTCAACCTCTTAACCTGCTTCTTGTAAGCAGTTGAACTGGTTTTAAGAGTTCTCACCTCGGCCACACTTCGGTGAATTGTGGCAAAGTCAGACCTCAGAGGCCTCTTCTTTAAGAAATTATCTGCAACAAAAGAAAATGCTAAGATACAAGCATCGCACCTCCATAAAGGGTCAAGCTCTCGCTGATTTTGTTGCGGAGTTCAATTCGGATCCAATAGAAGGACTCTCTTACGACACTCCATGGGAACTCTTCGTTGATGGATCCTCTATTGAAGCTTGGTCGGGGGCTAGAGTTGTCTTGATCGGTCCAAATGTTGAGATGCTTGAACGAAGACGATGCAGTTTATGCTTTGCAAGAGATACACGAAGAAGTGTGCGGGAATCATACAGGTGGAAATCATTGGTTTATAAAATAGTACAACAAGGTTACTTTTGGCCCACTATGAGGAATGATGCATTGGAATTTGTTAGAAAGTGTGATAAATGTCAACGCTTCGCTCCTAACATAAAACTCTCGCTAGGAGAATTGAACTGTGTAACTGCACCTTGGCCTTTCTCCAAGTGGGGATCGATCTAACTGGCAACAAAGTTTGCAATTGTTGCAGTAGATTACTTCACAAAATGGGTGGAGGTTGAACCCCTGGCTAAAATCACCGAACAAAAGACTACTGACTTCATGTGGAAGTCCATTGTATGCAGATTTAGAATACCACATTCTATTGTAACTGACAACGGAAATCAATTTGACAACGTTCGCTTTGCTAAATTTTGTACGAAAACACTTTTCCACGCTGAACCACTTCAAGAAATTAATAAGATTATCAAGCATACGCTGAAGGCCAAACTTGGTGCTCTTAAGGAAGGATAGGCTGAGGAACTCCCCAACGTGCTAGGTCTTACCGCACCACGTCTAGAAATAGCACCGGGGAAACCCTTTTCTCTCTAGCTTTCAAGGTGAAAGCTGTGATTCCACTTGAAATCAGGAATGATGTGTATAAGCAACGCAACACGAGATACTATAACAGAAAAATTGTTCGCCGAACTAAGGTTGCATGTGCTGCAACACTTTAAAAAAATTCCTAAACAAGGAAATCATTTAAAGTCTTGCTTATGAGCAGACCGAACTAATGTTGCATATGCTGCAACACTTAGAGGAATTTCCTAAATAAGAAAATCATTTAAAGCCCTGCTTATGAGCAGACCGAACTAAGGTTACATGAGCTGCAACACTTAGTCCAAGCAGGCGTAGCAAGGTTCATTTCTTGTATAACTTATAAAAATTGCAAAAGTAATAATATTTTACATAAAAGAAAAAAAGAAACTAATATTCATTCATTGATGAAATGAGATTAAAAGAAGAGTTCAAAAGATGTTTCAAAAGTTCGACAAAAGCAAAAAATAATAAAATATAATAATAAAACTAAGAGGCTGTTGGGTCTTATGGAGGTAGGAACTCATTCTCAACATCTTCGTCGGCAAGGGAGATCCGAAATCCTGCTGCATTTGATAGCTGTTCAAGTTCTTTTTGCTTTTCCTTATAGGCCTCTGCCAGGAAAGAAGTATCAAAGTCCGACCTCTCCTTATTGATGTGCTTTATTATTTCTCCTAAGGCCACAACGTAAGAGAGGCTCTCCATTCTTTTACTGCCCTAGAAGCTTTGACCTAAGCGCCTCCTCAACCCTTTTCTTAGCCTCATCACTCTGAGCTTTTTCCTCGTCAGCTCTTTTCTTTTCATTTTCAGCTCAGGCAATAGCTTCCCCCCCCCAAATCTGCAGGGCTTTGTTATCATCCATAAGTCGGAGCTCCGTGGTCAACCTTGCGTTTAGCTCCACCCCTATTTTGTTGAGGCGATCTTCGTAATCTTTTTCTTTTTCAGCAAATCTCGCCCCTTTTCTCCTCCATTTATTCAAATAGGCCTAAAGCTTGGGTTTTAACCTCCAACATTTTATCAAAATCGACCTTCACCTGAGAGTAAGGAAGTAATTTGAGTTATGAAATTGAAAAAGAAGTGTAGAAAATTTCTAAGTACAAGGAGGATAAAATACCTTATCTGCCACAGACGTCATGTAAGGTTAACTCATGATGACATGACAAGCCGAGCTCATTAACCAATTCAAATGTGCCAATAATGTACTTTCTCAGCTCGGTACTATAATTGATTAGACAGGGAAATAAAGGATGCATTTAAATCTTTCCCTATAAAAGGAAGGATCGGAGCCTTGGGCAAAAATGGAGGATTCTAAACACTTCATATTTCAAATATCTCCTTGACGAAGAAAGAAAAGGAAACATTTGTAATTAACTCTTGTAATTTGCAAATTACTACCAATAAAGTTCTTATTTACATCCTAAGTTGGCTTAAATTTTGGAAGATAATATTTTCAACGTCAACAGGTGCTATTGGGTCATTCTCCATAGTGTCCCATTTCCCGGAGACCCATAACTAAGACTTTCGCCACTCCTTTACCGAAGAGGGCATGTCAACTACGAATGGGGAGTGGGATCCCCACAGGGTCAAGTATACCACCCCTTACTCTTCTCTCCTCCGGTCACTCTTAGGAAAATAAAAAGAGTATAAGACGCTAAAAGGCATATCTACACCTAGGCTGGCTTGACGCCAGAGCATCCACGACCCAACTATCTGAGACCAGGAGTTCGGGTGGAGTTGGGTCGGAGCCAGCCCTTAGGAGCGGAGAACTAACCTAAAAAATGGGTGAAAGGGAAGTTTTAAGGCCTGCCCTAAACAAGTTCTCACTTACGGCCACACAACCAGGCCTCAGATAGCGTGCCCTTTCGTTCGGGGTCGGGTATGATTAACTCTACGTTGTCTGGTATCCTGAAGACTCGTCTACATTTTTCTTAAATTTTAGAGGTGGCTTTAGAAGGACAGCTAGAAGCCTCCCATTAGATAGAAGTGTCCACAGGTGGAGCACGTAGTCTCCAGATATTTTTCCCCAACATAATCATTATTCCTATTTCATCCGAAGAGATGACTATTGGATCTCTCATGATTGAACTCTCAACACATCGTCTCTCCCCACTAGTAGAAGTGTTCCCGACCTCCCAGAAGCCATTCGACCAGATTTTGAAGCAAACTGAAGCGAGTAGAGAGAAAAAAGTTTACCTAAAATTTATGGTTCGAAAGAAAAGGAGTCATTGGAGTTTTCGAAGAAGTTGCCAGAGTTTTAGGATCTTTCTCGCCGGAAAAATAAAGAGATCAGAATGCAGGGAATTTCAGAGAGAAATCACAAAGTTGTAAAGTGGAGATTTTGGGCCTTATATAGGTGTCGCCAAGTTCACCCCAACCGTTGGATAATTGGTGATCACATCTAGGCCGTCCTCAGTTCATCATAACCATTGAAACCAAAAGTCATGTAAGCCAATAGGCTTGATGAAGTTGTGTGCTTCACGCACCAACCCAAACGAGTCGTCTTGAACTCTCCCAGTCGTCGCCATGATTACCATTTATTGCTAGGAAGGCGTGTGTTGGAAGCAAGCGACGCCCACATGAAACTGTATTGGTAAGACGCGATAATTGTTAAATCATTAGCACGCGGCCCAAGGCTGTCTCATCATCAAACACTTCATCCTTCAGCTAGGGCCTCGCCTTCTGCAACAACTTTTCTCAAAGTTGCCAACACCCACCACTTCGTCCTTTAGCTTGGGCCTCGCTTTGCAACAACTTTTCTCAAAGTTGCCAATACCCACCACTTCGTCCTTCAGCTAAGGCCTCACTTTGCAACAACTTTTCTCAAAGTTGCCAACACCCACCACTTAGTCCTTCAGCTAGGACTTCGCTTTTCAACAACTTTTCCTCAAAGTTGCCAACACTCATCACTTCGTCCTTGAGCTAAGACCTTGCTTTCAACAACTTTTCTCAAAGTTGCCAACACCCGTCACTTCGTCCTTCAGCTGGGACCTTGCTTTGCAACAATTTTTCTCAAAGTTGCCAACACTCGTCTCTTCGTCCTTCAGCTAGGACCTCACTTTGCAATTTTTCTCAAAGTTACAAACACCAACCACTTCGTCCTTCAACTAGGACCTCGCTTTGCAACAACTTTTCTCAAAGTTGTCAACACCCACCACTTCATCCTTCAATTAGGACTTCGCTTCTCAACGACTTTTCTCGAAGTTGCCAACCCTCGTCACTTCGTCTCTTCTACAATGCAAGCACCCCAAAACATAACATGGTACAACCACATCAAAATCCTTACATTACATAAATATCCATACACGTACTTGAGGGACTATTGTTACGGGCCTACAAAGGCCATCTACTTCGTCCATCCACCTCATCTGTCACTTGTTGGACTAACTAATCTGAAGAGACAACGTGGCAGTCAAACCGAATTCATGACGGACGAACTGATTCACTTCGAACTGAAACGCTATTGCCCCTTACTTGGTAGAAGAACCGAACTTATCCATCATTCACGATGGATGCAAAGGCCCGCACTCCACATTCATTGCGCTTCATAACCCGTCACGCCACACCTCTATCAAAATCTTTTATGAGGAAATCTCTCCAAATCAAGTCATTGACTGATTGATGAGACGTGTGGCAGGTTGCAAGCAGCCAACTCTGTTGCTATGTTAGAAATCATTTAATGCAAGTCAACCTATGGATTGATAGATTGAAAGGATGGCCCATTTGGGATTCGAAGCCACGTATCCTCCCATCCAACGATTCTCCTCCTCCTTTCTCTATTATAAATACTCTCACATTATGATAAGGGAGAGGTCCCCATTCGAATCTTGGTATTTCTAGTCTTTGAACTCTAGAAAGCCTCTCACTATATTTACCGACATTCTCAACCACGTTTCGGTGACCATTTCATCATCGGGCACCACTTTCTAGTTGACTTTAATACTGAATTGATCGTCGGAGTACTCGCAACTGCTCCCACCCCACAGGAAAAGGCCCCGAGTGACTAACAACGTGCTACAGTGCGCAGGGAGGAGCATACGTAAATACTTATTATGTTGGCTAGGTGTCGAAGCAATTTTTCTGGGTCAACAAGATACATTGAAATCCAAGCTTTCACCACTAAACTGTTTATCTTGTGATAAGGAAAAATGGATGGGTGTAATTCATAGGAGTTCATAGGCGGCTGCAAACGTTACAACAGCATTTATAATGTTGTATGTGTCTTCCTACTAACCGCCTCTTACTTTACATAATATGCTCCTGTCCTAGTACTTACATTTAGTGTCACGTCCTAGGCCATGTCCATCTTCCTCGACCAGATGGATCTTAAATATCGAGCTTTAAAACTCTTTCGTTACTATGGCTGGACAACCATCAACTTAAAGAAGATTTTTGGTTCTTGTTATCCTGTTAAGTTACTGGAATGACCGATGTTGTGTTTGAACTAATTTTGCATGCACAATGAATAATAATAAATAAACGCAAAATTTAACGTGATAAAACACTTCAAACCCACAAATCCATCAAGAATGCCTATATATATCAAACTAAGAGTATAGAAGGAAATTATTAAAGACAAAACATTCTAGAATAAAACACGATTAGCTAACAATTTATCACAATTGAAATTTCTCAAATGTTTTGTATTTGTTACTAAACTTTAAAAAAATCTTGAGTTGCGTGTGAATATGGATGTAGGGATAACTCCTACAAATATAAAGCACGTTATAGATGTCGATTCTTTAGGATAATATGTCTTTCATCATAATAAATGCACAAGAAATGACAAATATACATTTATATGAAAGCGTGATAAGAATTTCTCACTGCTGATGTGACAAGAGAATTTTACTTATAATTTTCTCAAACTGGGAGGGAGATCAGTCTTGTACCTTCGTAATAAAATGGAACTTTCTTGAGATGGTAGGCGATGAAACAATTTACTGGCACGTGCACCATTCCATTTCATTATTTAAAAATCATCTCTAACATTGACAATTTTCACAATGTTTCTGGTTGTTATATTAGATTAAATATTACACGGTCTTGTCCTATACACGTTTAACTGTAGGACAACACTTACAAAAAAATCAGGTTCTGCCATAGTAGCACCTGTAAAAATCCTGTGAACAAAAATTATGTACATATGACTTTTTTCAGTGTATTAATGTCTCTAATACCAATAATAAACATTAAAAAGACAATACAGTTTTGTAAAAATAAAGTATCCAATTTTATTTACAAGTCTTGAACGATTAATCTGTCCATGCTTAATGAATTAAGCGTTCAATTAATGCAGCACAAAATAAGAAATTCAAACGAAAACTTTAAGAATACAATTTTGGAATCCACCAAATTACGAAGAAATAAACTTACAAAATTTTATTAATGTAAGATAATGAAAAACGATGAACTAACCATTTATTTATAAGAGATTACATGAAAACTTAATTTGAATAAATTAAAATTGAAAAGAATTCAAAATAAAATAAATTGACAAAAACAGCTCTAAAATTTTAAATGCAGTTTTCGAGTCCTAAACGAACTCAGATGGTCAAATTTCATCGTATATCATAACAAAACTGTGAGTTTTACTCGTCTCGTTGTTCTCTTTTTGAAAATGATATTGGACTCAATTCAGAGTTCGACTGCCACACCTACACTATTATTTCTTTCGGTCTAATTCTCCTTCAATTCATTCAACAATATGTTCTACATCATCAATTTATTATAATAATTCTGGTCAAGAGACATTTAATTTCTTGTTCAATTAATATGCGCGAATAATTATTTAAATAAGATAAAGTGACATTTTATTTAATTAATTAATGCAATCGAAATGTACATTTTGGACATATATTCCCAATATATTAGCATAGATTTTGTTTTATGAAGCTGTACTCGTTTATTGAGTTACATTTATTTAAATGCTCGGTGGGGAAGTATACAACAAAGAATTAATTTATTTGTACAACATTGTTTGGCAATATTGGTTGTGGCAAAAATGTTTTGATTGAAAAGATGAATTATTTTTTAAACTGTCCAATGACAATATGTCACGTGACATGTTGTCAACAATATTGTCAAATCATTGTACACCAAGCATTGATCATACAACAAATTAGAATAAAGTTAGTTGTACAACTTTTGTTGATAACCTATATTTTGTCATGATCTTAGCCATCGATTTCAAAAACAATTTTTCAAATGAATGTATATGATGATTGTCAAGTCACGGTTGTAAATGGAATTGTACAAGTAGCATGACTCAGCGGGGCTTATGACATGCTTGGTCAGCTTTCTTAAAACGTGACGGTCAAGTTCTTTGCTACTTTCGTAACTAATCTTCTCATTTACTATCAACATCTTCTGGAGCTTTTTTTGAACGAATATGTAGAGATCTACATGAATAACTACCTCAATGTTAATGGATTACTCTCAATGGCAGTTGTAAATTCATCATTCTACTTGAGTGAGAAACATCAAATCTTATGTGAGGATCACCATACTTTGACGGTGTAGGATGCAACTTTATTTGGAGTTATTAATACAATTTCAATTGGGTATGAGATCGAAGGATAATCGAGAACAATTTATCACTCTTAAATAATAAAAGGCTATAACTAAATATTCATAAATATGAGTATTGATGGTAAAAGTCCTTGGCCAAGGCGGAGTCAGAATTTTAAAGGGATTTCAATTTTCAAGTAGAATTCATTGAATCAATACCCTAATGTGACGAAGAACATAATTTGAGATGAGGTCAACACTAATTCCATATCTTTTAACCAATTGAAATATATTTGGTGGACGGATTGTATTTCACGCTAACCGTACATTAAGGTATGGTCATACCACTTGACTCATCTCATCATGTGGATAGTCTTGACACATTGATATATGCTAATTAAGCTAACTAATGCGTGAACGAATTTGTTCCTCGTTACCGACATTTTATACAATATTTCTTGGAACTTGGAAGCTAGCTAGGGAATTTTGGTAATAGTTCAAGTTTAAAACAAGGACCATGCTTACACTCATATGAGTTGACAAATTTTTGTACATTGATTTTGAGAACACATTTTTCAATCAATTGTCAATTTTTTTACTGATAAGAAGGTGGACGTCCATCAAGATGTACATTTTGTATGTAAAAGTAGTTTAATTCTTAAAACAATAAGCAACACACTTGAGAATTTAAAATCTTTTAAATTAAACTAAGGTTGGCCATCATTTTAACATGGAGTGTATACTTTGTTGGTTGTAGCATGTTTGTTAATGCCTAATGCAAAATTGTTCAAGACGCGCCAGTCTTGATAGATAGCATTATTCATTCTCATATACCTTCAATTGTGATCTTATGTGGCGCCTTGAACATCATGTGAACATCAACAATTATTAGAAGACAGATTGTTTGGAAAAACATCATGAACATAGTAATAAATTTTAGATTAAAGAAAATAACTCAGGATAAGATTGAACAAGTTTTTGAAAATCATTTTTTAATTCTGTCCAATTTTTTATTCACGAGTGTTCAATTCAATGTTCAAACTATGAATATGGAGGCACTCGATTAGACATTGTTATATCTTTTCTAGGTATTTTTTACGCACCAATGAGTATGTTGATCTCGTGTTTGTTTCTTCTTATGCTTGCATTGCATCGAGAATCCTAATTCTACCTTGGGCCTTTTCCCAAATTTGAAATGGACATAGAAAACCACCCATTTGCCTAGGCATGGGAAAAATTGTGCTACAACTCAACGCCAAACCATTGGCATATCAACGCACCTTTCATCACGTCGGATTTCCCTTCATCGACAGAAATGGACGGCTATATTTAATTGAAACAAAAATTGAATTTGGGTAAATAAGAATATGAGGTATGAAATGAAACTTTGACACAAGTGGGAAAAACTATTTATAAGGGGTCATGTTGGCAATTTAAAATTGTTTTGTGGGTGAAAAACAGATTCATAGCAAATGGAGGAGCTATAATACCAAATTATCCATATAAAGAAACAGAATCCATATCCCCTCATCTTCTCCATAGCTATAGGCCATTAAAGAACACGAAATTGAGCAAGAGCAGAGCAAGAAAAAGTACAGTAATGGCGTGTGCTAGCACATCAGCATCTGCAACGTGGAATATGTCATCTCTCAGATCAGCCATTCCTTCAATTCATGCCCCTCGTTCAGCCTCTTCAGTTCATTTTTCAACTGGGCACTCTTCTTCTCGTCTCAAGCTTTCCAGCTCAAAACTTTTTCACTCTTTTGTGGGTCTTGCCCCTTTGCATCCCCTTCTCTCTCTCGTTTCACCAGGTACATTTTTTGCCTTCAATTCTGTTCCGTATTTATCTGGGTTTGTATATTGTTTTTGTCAATGAATGTTTGCGCGTTACTGATTTTGTATATTTCTATCTAAAAATGCTGCTTGATTGGTACATGACTTGTCACTGGGTAATGATAATTAGCTTTTAGACCCTTTTTATGGTTATTCTTGCTTCTTTAAATTAATAATCTTCTATATTTAAATTTTCGATTAACAAGCTTAATGCAACAGGATTCAATTCATCTTTTCCATATTATAGATGTTTGATAAGAATAGACTGGATTTTCGATTGTTATGGTATGCTTGTTTCTTGTGGATTTGTTTCATATTAGAGGTGTGTGCTTTCGTTCTTTTTGCGGCTTTTAAAATTTGTATACTATATTGAATACTTTCTGTGCAGCACTTCATTCTCAAATTGTGTAACTGATTCAAAGCATATTTCTAGACAGTGACACAGCAGACTTTTGTAGCCCAATAAATAAATAAATAAAAATAAAAATCTGTAACTTAGTCTATGAACTGTGGATTTGGTGATACTTGGAAGAATGAGTTTTGAATTCTTCTGCTGATAACAGACTATATGTGAGATTGAGACTCGCTGAGGAAACAGTATTTTTACAAAAATTATTGTGGGAAAGTGGGGTTTAATGATAATGGTGCACATTCTGGTTGTTTCTACGAGTATAGAATGTGAAGTCCTTGCAACCACAAAGACAGACCTATAGGGTTTATAGTTGGGAGCAAGTGTCGGCAAAGGAAACCTTTTCTTTTGTAGTGCTTGCTTCTACCTAGGGGTGAACAATAAAACTGCATACCTGCCCAAACTAAACCGAAGTTTGGATCCATGTGGACCCGTCAACATTTCGGTTCAAAACCAAACCAAATCCTTTAGTAACAATTCGGTTTAGGTTCAACAGTTAAAAACCTCTCAAAACCAAACCAAATCGTTAACCCAATTCTTTTTTTTTTTAAAAAAATACTTTT
>CAIGRL010041536.1:0-16003 GCA_903798325.1 Fraxinus xanthoxyloides
AATATCTTGGAACATTATTGTATCATGGCTGCCATTTTTGGCTTTATAGTGCAACCGACCTTTATCCATTTATAATGGATGCTCAATAGGAGATTAAGCGTTAGAAGAGGTCGCCGAACCTCTGGGGCTACGGCCGAAAAATTCATTGTGTTGATTTTGTTTATTCTTGCAATTTATGTTTATATTCTCTTAATTAAGTTTTTGATCTTGACTAATCAATAATTGTTTCTCGACGTTTCACATTGCATGAGCAGCAGATGTAGTGCAGGCACTCTGAATTGTCAATGATTGTAAGCAGATTGTCGAGACTGCAACTAAATATGAGGAAGATATACACTCAACTAGCGGAGTTTACAAGATGCATTGCAGAGTTCAGAAGCACACGAAAACTTTTGGAGAAAAGAGAATTTCTAAGTCACTTTTGCCAATTTAATAGCAAGATAAGTCAAGCAGAAGAACTGACAAGGCATTCAGCACGAGTCCAGCAGAATAGAAAGGAAAGAACAATCTTCGGGTGCCCAGATGACAGTTTGTTTAGACAAGTGTCATGCCAGCAATTGCCATGATGAGAACACCGAGGTTCTGAACAAGAAGGAAAATAATGCCACACCAGGTTGTCAGCACTGCATTGGAGGTCCATAGCATATGTTGAAAAAGCAGCACCATAGTTTCATAGTAGCTAAGCATGTTATTGATATTTGAATTATAAGTTCGTAAACAATTAACTATTCCTATATATTATAGTTTAGGAAAATAAATATTTACGCAACAATAAGTTTTGGCGATCAGTTGCAACTTAGAAGGTCATGGGTTCATGTATTAAAAACAATGTCTCTACTTCTGACTTCTTGCTTCTAGAATTTCCTAAAAATCCCAACAACACAAACTTCTTCCCATTCAAATAACAATGGCACGCCTAATACATCATTATAATAAGAATCCTTTTCCGAAAAATTATAGAAACATTCACTGTTCAAGATTTTGTTAACAGAATCCTTGATGGACTAATTAAGAGACTTAACTGAAGCAAAACAATAAAAATGAAAAATCCTTGATGGACTATTTTTTCAAAAAATAAATTACTATAACTAATATAAAACTTGGTTACAAGTGGAGTGACCGAAAGTGTTTTTTACCCAATATATGCACTTGCCAGTGTAGTTTTTGCAAAGATAACTAAAGTGTAAAGGGGATATTTCTTAGCAAAAGAAAAAAAAATCATGACATTCATAGAGGGAGCAAAATGTAACACGAAAAGTCTATGAATAACGATTTACTAATGCATTTTTCTGCAAATAGAAATTAAGGCCTAAACCCTTGAATTTTTATTTTTTTGAAGGAACTCGGAGGAAAAAAAAAGGACATTTGATGCACTCTATTAGACCAGAGAATGCAAGAAATATACATGTACAAGAATGCTATTTCTTACTCCGTATCATTTGATCCAATTAGCTTAATACATTCTTTCGGGTACTTTTAAGATTGACCTAGTGAACAAATTCAATTGTCACTTTGACTTTTCAACTATACTATATTTTCACATTGGCCTATTAGAAGTTAAAAAACAAAAAATGTCATTAAATAAGTTATACAATTACAAAATATTGTTTTTAAAAAAAAGACTATTTTACACTTTTAGTTAACAATTGAAAATCAAACACTTCCCACTTCAAATTTCAAAATCACTTAACTTTTCTTATATGTCTATTCAAACACAGATAAAAACTCTCTCAACTTTAATGTGCTTCAACTCAAAATCTCTTAAATGTATCGAACGCTGAAGAAGAAAATATTTTTTAATATCAATCACTTCGAATCGGTAAGTATATTTACACATGTTTTATTTTGTTTTCGTTAAATTTTTATACGTTTTAATCAATAAAAATAGCCGGATTTTTTTTTACGTTTAACAGTCAGAAAGATTTATCGATTAAATTTTTTAATTGATAAACAGCCAGCTGTTTTGACTGTTAACAACCGACTGTTATCAGAGTGCTCAGCCTTTTTTAAAAAAATTTGTATTGCCCCAGTCGAGCCGAATGACTGTATTTTTTTCAAAAAAAATTCTATTTCATCTTGCAGATATGGTTGTAATACCAGTTTATTTCTTTGGTGATTTCAAATTGGATGAGAAAGATCAATGCGTATGGAGATGGACAAGTGATAAACGTGGTGGTATTCTAATTTCCATAATAGAAAGTACAACATATGCGAGAATGTACCATGATTTACAAAACAAGTTAAATGACGATCCCTCTCAGTACGATATGGAACTAAGATTTTGAATCAAGGATGATTCATCTATTTTGATTCTACCTATGAAGGTTACTTGTGATGAAGAAGTGAATTATCTATTTGAATTGAACAAAATGTACACGACTCTTCTTTGGGTGACTTTAGTGAGGAAGGATGTCGNAATTGAACAAAATGTACACGACTCTTCTTTGGGTGACTTTAGTGAGGAAGGATGTCGCCGAAGGTAGACACGAAAATTCGGTTGGAGTGGATCACAATGCCATGATTTTTGGGATACAGAGGAGATAGCTCGTGAAGATGATGTGGTTATTCCCGAGCCAGTTGTTCTTCATTGTGATCTCATTGTTACATACAGAATTCCATCGGTAGTTCACGACACGAGAACAATAATGAATTCACAAATGAGAATTTGATTTTTTTGTCCCATCAGAGACATGAGTGGGCTGGGAGTGTCGGGTTTGGAGCAAGTGGACCATCATCTAATTTTTTAGTGTAGTTCTCGATGATGATTATTTGTATGTCGACCAACTATTCGAAACAAAGAAAGATTTGCAGAAAGCTGCACATCGAATTGCACTCACATACAACTCTAAGTTTAAAGTTAAGAAATCAAAATTTTGATTCTACCTATGAAGGTTACTTGTGATGAAGAAGTTAATTATCTATTTTAATTGAAAAAAATTTCCACGACTCTTCTTTAGGTGACTTTAGTGAGGAAGGATGTCGTCGAAGGTAGATACGAAAATTCGGTTGGAGTGGATCACAATGCCATGATTTTTGGGATACAGAGGAGATAGTTCATGAGGATGATGTGGTTATTCCTGAGCCAGTTGTTCCTCATTGTGATCTCATTGTTACATACAGAATTCCGTCGGTAGTTCACGACACGAGAACAATAATGATTTCACAAATGAGAATTTGATTTTTTTATCCCATCGGAGACATGAGTGGGCTGGGAGTGTCGGGTTTCGAGCGAGTGGACCATAATCTAATTTTTTAGTGTAGTTCTCGATGATGATTATTTGTATGTCGATCAACTATTCGAAACAAAGAAAGATTTGCAGGAAGCTGCACATTGAATTGCACTGACATACAACTTTAAGTTTAAAGTTAAGAAATCAAATAAGTCATTGTTGACGGTTGTCGTGTCGATGACAGTAATTGTTGGTATTTGCGAGCGACGAAAATGGACATAAATGAGTTCTTTGTAGTTCACAAGTATAATCGAGAACATAATTGCGAAGTGGGAATTCATTGAAACGACCACACACAAGCTCGAGCATAGTTTATTGGTCGACAGATAATGTACAAGTATTATGACCACCGACAATTTACGAAAATCCTGAAATCATTAACACTGTCCTTCGAGAGTATAGAGTGGTCATGAGCTATCGAACGTCTGGAAGGTCAAAGAATGTGCATTGAAAGGCTTAATGGGCTCGGACGAGGAGAGTTATGCTAAATTGGTCAAGTATGGAAATAATTGCTTGAAGTACCCCTAATTCTAGTCGATGGTACAACTCTAAAAGCTAGATACGAAAGCAAGTTAATTATTGCTACATGTCATATGTCAACATCCAAATTTATCATTTTGCACTCAGCATAGTCAATAGATAGAATGATGTGTCGATACGTTGGTTCTTCACAAAGCCGAGGACCTTGCCTTTGTACTGATCAAAGACCGTCAATAATACATAGTATCGTTGAAATTTTTCCCGAGGCACATATAAATATTGTATGTATCATATACAGGACAACATGAAGACTAAGTAGCAGGGCAAAGACATCGTTTCATTGGGCGCCATCATATTTTCCAGGATGTCGATACAACATGATGGCGTCAAACAATGCGAAGTCTCTCAATGCATTATTGAAGAAGGATCGAGAGTTACCAATTCTTGCAATGATTGATAACATTAGTAACAAGTTGCAGCAGTGATTTCACGATCGATGTGCTGAATTACAAAGTTGTACGAGCGTGCTAACCCTGACTCAAGAGGGCAAAATCTTTGAAACTGCAAAGCTTGTGAGAAAGTAGAATGTCGAACTATTTGATGAGTTGCGCTAATGTGCACGTAATATGGCATAGATGGTGGACTTGGATAACAAGTGCACTTGTTGCTGATTTCGATTGAAGAGTTTTCCATGTGAGCACGCAGTTGCGGTGACTATGTATAAAAGCTTTGCAGCGAGAACATTATGCTCTCCTTATTACAGGGATGATTATTGGAGAGCAGCATATGTTAAGACTATATTTCCTCTACCTAATGAAGTTGAGTTGGAAGTTCCCAACCATATTCTCCCACTTAGTAATTTGTTGCTACCGCAAGTTGAACCGCGTGGTCCTGGACGTCCCAGTATGTCTAGAATATCATCTAACGGAGAGTTTCATTAACCGCGTAGGTGCGGTAGGTATAGAGCAACAATGCATATTCGTCAATTTTGTACAATTCAGATTCTCCTAAATGACAATTACACCGATTTGTAATGGTATCGCTATGAAATGAAGAACCAAATTGTACAAAATCATAGTTGAGAGACCTAGAGCGCAAATATTTGATAAATAAATAAACAATTAAATATACAATGTTTACACGAGTTTATGATATTTATAAGAATCCGATAAATAAATAAATTACTAAATATACAATGTTTACATGAATTTTACAATATTTACATTTATTTGATAAATGAATAAACAATTAAATATACAATGTTTATAAGAGTTTTACAATATTTACAATTATTTCATAAATAAATGTACAATATTTACGGATCACACTTGAATTTATACAAATCCCACACTAATTTATTCCTCCTAATTTGTATCCAAGATTGGTTGATTCTATCAACCTTATGTCATATACTAAAAAATTCAATGTGTTTTATTGCAAACATGTCGTAATCGCCCCTACAATTGAATAACGTGTTAGAAGGATCGTCACATGCCCTTGGAAGTACGTTTCGTATAGCATGTTGCTTCTCTCCGTGGCTCTCTCGTCGCCTGTAGTCCTCAGTCCAGTAATCAGGGCGAACTTAAATATCGCGAAACTAACGAGCTTGGCCCCGAGGTCGAAGTGGAGGGCATCACCGTCGACTGGCCTAAGAAGCTGACATAACAGTGCATCGATGATCTGTTCTGAGTATTGCACCTCTCGCAACTGGTACAGAGGCCACATGAAGGACTGTAGCGGCATATCTCCATGCTGATCATCGAGCAGCTCCAACACAGAAGTAAAACTCTCAAAGCTACTGTTCCAAGCAGCTTTCATCGCCATCCGTTTCAACTCTGAATCTAAAAAAACTACATTCTACAAAAATTCAAATGTTAGAACATTAAATAAGAGATAATAAAATAACACATAATCTTGAAAAATCAAGTGAACCGAATTGTAACTACCATACGCAAGATATCGATACTAATTAAAAAATAAATGATATAATATATTAAAGGAGAAGCACGAAAAATAAATTAAATACAAATTAAAAAATAATTAATTAAATTTTAACTTTGACCGTGGGAGGATATTTTTGGGCTTTGCTCGTAAATTCTCTATGCTTTAAAGTGGTCAAATGCCAAAGTGGAAAAATGGACAGGTCAATCGGCCATTTCCACTTATTTCCACCATTAAGTATGATGTATTTCAAATCTAATAAATGAGGTTTATTTTTTCAAAAATCAGATATTAGTTTAAATTTTATTTATTAAAGAATTAATTAAAAAATATTTTATTAATTAAATGTATTAGGGTTACAATATTATATATATTTTATTATCACTGTTATATACTAGTCACAATTATAGACGACACAGTCACAACCACAAATCTTAAATGTCATAATTTATTTATCAGTCACAAATTAAATAAATTAATTGGTTACATATTATTTTTTTGGTAACAAATCACAAATTTTATGAAACACAACTTATTACATGGTTACAAAATATTAAATTAATTGGTCACAAATTATCAAATTATTGGTCGTAAATTAACAATTTTTTAGATCACACATTATACATTAGTCATAAATTATTTATTTCATTGGTCACATATTGTTTATTGGTCACACATCAATCGATTTATTAATCACAATCAACCAAATCATATGTGTCCACCATCGACAATTGTTACCACCACCTTACAACTACGACCAACGACATCGCCCCCAAAACCATCACCACCAGCATCCGACAACAAATCATCGTTTCAAATAGCGCAGCCAACGTCACCACCACCGTTGTAACGCTCTGAATATTTTTAGAATATAATTTAATTATTTTACATGCCATATTTTTATTTTTGAAAAGTTGATGGAGTAAAGTAATATATGTATTAACTTCAAATTTTGGGCTAAATATTTAGATATTGTTAAAGCGATGAAAAATATATCAATATGAATCTCGTTAAATAGCTCATAATTAATCGTGTAAATTAGGCATGAGAATAAGTTAATTCGGATAAATTAGTCTCAAGATATTGAAGTTCAAAAAATTTGTAATTTATTTATTTATTTATTTTAAATCAAATTGATTTTGGATGAGTGATAGCCACGTGTATCTAAGAAATGGATGTGAGATAATTTTTTATTTGATTATAATTCTATTTGAAGTCAAAAGTTGTCATCACTACCACGTATTGAGATTAGAATCACCTTTTTGTTGTGATAAATATTATTTACACATGTCATCTTATGATTGATTTACTAAAAATTCAATTCTTATCAAATTTGATAAATACGATTTTCTATCACAATTGTATCATGACTCAACCACTATAATTTTACTATAAATAATGAGTAATTGTTCCACAATTCACCATCAAAGAATTTACAGACAACTTTCATATTAAGCAGCTGTAAATTCTAAATATATTTTTTATTATCAAAAACTTGTTTGATCAATTAAGGTAAGATACTTCTGTGCAAGTGGTTCGTTTTCTTATACTTTTATATTCAGTAATTTATGCATGAATTGCCGTGGGCCTTCGGGTTCTTTATTAAAAGATAAGAGATCCTACGGGAATTTAAAATGACATAAGATAGGTGTGTCGCTTGGTCACATATATACTCCAAGAGAGAAGAGTAATATGAAGTGCTTATTTTATTGTGATATAATTGTGTATGAAAACTACACGTATCTTACTAGATATTTTTGAATACTCACTCTTACAAAATTTTACAAATTAGTTCGAGTCGAGTGAAATAGTGGTGGGATGGTGATGCGACTGTCAAGAGGAATCGAAGAGATAAAATATTAAGTTTATTTTTTTCAATAGATTATTAGTCGGTTTAATTTGTTCAAAACAATTATTAAATTTGTAATTATGTTTTCATTATGGATATTCCAATTATTTTTATTTAAAGAATATTATTTTATCATTCCGCAAAAAAAAAAAAAAATTTGAATTTTTGATAACACTAGTGTTGGTGAAATTTTAGAGCATCACAACCACTACCAACAACAATCACTCTAAAACCACTAAAACTTGGAAACCACCAACACCCATCCAACAACAAAAAAAATCATCACCACCACCTGCGCTGATGCAGCCTCCATCTAGGCCGCTACAGGCGCAATCTGTAGTGCAACCTTTCTGCGCAGCAATATCGCCGCTACAGATCACCACTACACAAGACCGTATGAATAGATCACAATTTCTACGTATAAATAGGTTCTCTTTGGTTCAAGTGTGCACTGCATCATTTGTGAAGTTCATTCACACTTCTCTCACATAGATATGCTTCTATCCACTGCGATGCCAGACATTCAACTGCATACATGAGTGCATATGCGCTCATGTATGTGGTCATTGTGTGTGCTTAGGTTGTCATCAGCAACTCTAGTCTGGGTTTCATGCCTCCGGCATGTACCAAGGATTTCTAAGTAAGTGCTGATGCAGATAGTTGCAGTTTCTTGGTATTCTCTCATGAAGAAAAAGGTGTCTTGCCTCCATGCATCTGCTGACCTCTTCCGTGGGCCTCCTCTGTGATAACCATTTTTCTTTAGTACCCAATTGTTTTGTCCAGCCTAGGGAGGCTCAGAAAGCTGCAGATGAAGCCAAAGCTCGGTTTGGTCACATTGATGGGAATCATCTTACACTCTTGAATGTGTATCACGCTTACAAACAAAATAGTAAGTTTCTATGGTTGATCTCTTGTATCTTTTTCCTATCTTTTCATCTCTCATGTTGGTATTAATATTTGTTTTCAATTTCTAATTTTTTTAAGAGGAGGATCCACAATGGTGTTACGAAAACTTTGTAGAGCATTGAAATTTGTAGATAATGTTAGACAGCAGCAAGCTCGCATTATGGCCAGGTTCAACCTCAAGCTATGCAACACAGATTTCAACAACTGTGATTAATACGTCAACATTAGAAAGGCTACGCTAGCTGGATACTTCAAGCAGGTCGCCTATCTAGAACGCACCGGTCACTATCTGATTGTGAAAGACAATCAAGTATGTAATTACAGAAAATGTGTATTGTTGCAATTGCAAGCTATAAAATATGTTTTCAATGCTGAACCAAGAATTGTAATAGAATTATGCTTGGTGTACATAGGGGACATCATAATGGTGTCCATAATGGACACATGGTGCCCCCCTATTGGAAAGGACGCGGGCCCAAGCGCCCCCTCCAATAGGGGGACACCATTTATCCATTATGGTGCCCCTATGTACACCAAGCACTACTCTTTGTAATATGTCTTAACAAGCCGAAATTTCATCCGTACAGTAACCGATATTCGTGGTGAATGGTAAGCTTATGTTCGCCATTTGATTGTTTTTCAGGTTCTTTTATGTTTTATTTTCTTGGCGTTCTATTTTTTTTAGTCACCTCTTGAATTCTTCTAACATGCGTGTATAGCACATAGATTAAATAGGCAAGTTCACCAATCAAGTATCTCGGTTGATTTTAGGATCATTTTCAAGATACAGAGGGTTTCTTTTCTTTTATTGGGTGTGGGTGGGGGTGGGGGTGGGGGGGATTTGATTGATGGGAATTTCTTAGTGCTTGTTTTCAGTGTACTTGTGATTCTAGACTCAGTCTCCTAGGTTTGTCTTCTAATAGGGGAAAAAACCTTATTTCCATTACAAGAAGCTTTGCATGACATGTTTCTATGTACAACTTCGTAAATAGATGGAAATGATTCAATTTGAGCAAGTTTCCAATTCAAAAGAAAACGTCTTTTTTTTGCTGTACAGGTCGTCATTGTTTTTGTTTTGTTCAGTTCAATTGCACCATATTTCAGAGAAACGTGGCTCGATAGAACTTGTGATGATATTTTTTGTTTTTCCTAAGCAAGTTGATGTAAGAAGAAAGTTGGCCTGGTAGCCTTGTAGTTGAGGTATTGTTGGGTGGTTATAGGTGTGAATCTCCGTGGGAGGAGTTGTTGGACATGGTGGTCTGCACGCTTTGGAACAAAAAGAAAATGCCCTGATTCTGTCTCGTTATTTGCAATTAGCATTTGTCAATTCTTCATGGCAAAGATAAAGGTTTCTAGGTTCAAATGAGAATAATAAACCGATTCTATAGTCAAAAGGAGACTTTTGAAGTTTGATTTTTATGATTGCAAATTTTGTGGATATATTTTCAGCTTAAGTATTTCTTGAGCTGATATTCTAAAAGTTATTCTTACCCTCTTCAATTTATGTGCAGGTTAGTTGACATAGCCCCACATTACTATGATTTGATGAACTTCACAACTGTAAAGCAAAGGGGCAACTTGAGAAGCTGTATAAAAAAGGGGAAACTGTGAAGGAGGAGAGAAAGAATAGAAAGTGAAGGGATATACCTGACAGTACTTCCTGAAGATCCTCGCAGATGGTTATAGAGCATCTAGATTGATCGATTGAGTTTCAAATGGCTCGAATTTGTGGATAGTCAAATATATATTGTACCTGAGCGGTAGAACATTGATTTCAGTATGTATGGATACTTCTGAATTCGTTGATTCCCTTCTGCATGTGGGGTTTCTATTCTATAAATTACTTACTGTTGGCAACTGAAGTAATAAAAGCTTGTGCATCTTTCTCCTGCATCTCTGTTTGTGTGAGCATATGAGCTTGTGCTAGTAAAATTTGTAGTGAAACACCTGGGATGGTCTTGTTGGCTTAGGGTGAGGTTGACCGAAGCCAATCTTAATACTTTTCGTTCTAGAGTTAACATTAATCGTGTGATTGTTTTTTCTTCTGTGCTAGTGTCAACTGTCAAGGGGTCTAATTTGCAGTCCATGCTTAGAATTCTTTCACCCAGTGATGGCATTGATTTGCCATGAATGTGATACAAATTAGTAATTAGTTCAACTATTCTAGAGTGTTCCACTTAGTTAGTTAGGGGAGGGTAATATGAATATAATAGAATGCCTATTAATGTAATAAGGAAGGGGTATGGGGATAGTCATTCAGTGATTATTTTGTTGAGTTAGGGGGGAGAACCAGGCCTCTTGAATGCTTGTAATTGTTTTGTTACTAATTCCCTGAATTATCAATACAATATTCAGTTACACATTGTTCTTGCTTTACAGATATCTGAACTCATCTATCCCAACTAGAGCTCATTCCCACAATTATCATACATCATACATCGCTAACACCTCAGATCCTATTGTCACAGCCCTTGTTTCATAGAAGGAGGTCACCAAATCAGCCGCATCAAGCTGAGTCATCATCTACAAATCCGGAGCAACATCAGATCAGCAGCAGGAAGCAGCCTTGTCAGCAACAGCAACTCAGGCATCATCAGTAAAGTCCTCAGCAGCTCTAGGAATTACAGATCTTCATCTGGAGCTTCGAGCAGCTGTGCAGCAATAACAGGGGGTCTCATCAGAATGCACAGAGATGCACTACTGTATGATGCAGTGACAAAAGACCAGCTCTGGCCCCTAATTGATTTTGTTTAGAATTCAGGCCAACACCAGCCATGACCATCTGCCCAGAATCAACTTCCCGATAAGCCATCTTTGGCCTATCCATGGTCTTAATCCCATTTGTTGACATGGCTGCTGTGTTGCTGCTTGAATCTTGTAATGTTACTTGAACTAGACCTAATAGTCATGCGGGGACTTTTCCATCTATATGCTCGTGTTAATGTGCTGCTTACATGCTATATGAAGAAATCAATGCCCCAAACTTGAAGAAGTTTCTTCATGATGTTCGCCATTTTGGTTCACAACCATCCAAGTCTCTCAATTATATAATTTTCCATAGTTTCTCTAAATTGCTGTCTAATTCGAGCCAAGTCTACCATGGGCTTGCCAGGATCTATCCTCGAGAAATGGGACTGGGACTGGTTTGGTCAAATCAACATTGTCTTTCACCCAAGTTGAAGGACCACACATACTCCAACGAATTCCAACCAAGGTCGTAGCACAAGGGCAAGGCTACTCATGCTTTAACATGTTCTGATACAAAGGGTTGACACCTATGATTGAAGGAGGATGATAGGTTATAGTGCTAATCTTTGTTGCTGTTGTGGGCAGTAGAAAAAGGGAAAATAAGCGCTCGTTTTACCATGCTGTATATGCAGATGTCACAATGCATAAGTAGAAGAATAGTCCAAGCCATTAGCTTGTTAAAGCTCCTTTTGGTTCTTCGATGCTTGGAAAACAATACACACTTCGTGCTTTTGTCGATGTCAAGATGCTGTGCTTCTTGCAGTTATCCATGCCAATTGATAGAACGGTGATGGAATTTCAGTCTGGAACAATTTTGCCTAGACCATAACATCTTAATGTAAGGACCTGATTGCGATCTTATGTTGACCTCATTGACTGATATTGCAGTTAAATAAATTTTCCTCTTTGTAGTAGAAAGCATTCCAAGTCAGATGAACAAACTATTCTCCATTAGCATATGTGATTTTTCATAGAATATATTTACCCCAAAAAATGTACCTCCTACATGGCCAACAAATCATAGAGTCTCTCACGTCTACGCAAGCCTTGTTCCTACATACATGGATAAACTGTTAGCCACACGTGGCTTCCTCCGGTGGGAGTGGAGTTGGTCGTGCGAACTCCGACAATCAAGTCAGTTGGGGAAGAAAAAATATGAGTATAAGAGAGCTTTAGACGGGAGCATCCAATATCAAAAGGAAGTCGGTTTTGGAGAGTAATGGATAAAACAACGATATAACAAAATTGTAGCCTGAGCGTCTAAGCGTGCATTACCTTGAAATGACATTAAGTGTGAGTTTTTTTTATTAACAAAAGAGTGAACGAGAGTTATCTGATGAATAGACACGTGGCCTCATCCATACAACTGGTGCCTCTTGTCTCTTGACATCAATCAATCACAAGCCTTAAATGCTAATATCATTTCAGCATCCATAGCTTGCAATCGTGTACTTGACCTTGTGAGTTGGCAGTGACAGCGACGGCAGTGAATTGTCACATTAATCACATGTCAAGAAAGATTGCCTAGAAGATTTGTTGACAAGCCTCTTCTGTGACATCGTCTATTCATATTGTCCAGCTCTTATTCGTGGGACTAGCATATTTATGGGATAGGCAAATGCATTGGCTTGGCCACCAAAGGAGGATCGGCCAATTTGGGCAGATCAACCTTGTGATATGATGTGAGGGCCCATACTTGCCACGTGGAATATTTGTGGGCCTCGTGAGACGAGGCATAACAATAGTTCCTGAATTATATGTATGGTTATTTATATAAATGCATAGACTTTTGAGTTTATGTTGAGGGAGAAAAAAGTGACAGTGTGACAATAGTCCCTAAAATCTGTGATAAAGTAGAACGAAGCGAAGGCGAGTCCCTTACTAAATAGGGCGAGCTGTTGTGGTAAGGCTAAACAGAGTGAAGGCCCATACTTGCCATGTGGGACATCTGAGGGCCTTATGGGGCGAGGCGAAACAGAATGCATTTCAAGAATTAATTTATTTTATATTATATACTTGGCATGAGTATATATAATTTGTTTTCATAACATCTTAATGCTTTCTGTCACGTTTCTCTGTCTCAGAGTGATAATTTGTACGAGAAAAGTGAATCAACAATCCATCTGGTCTATAACTTCCTGTTTCATGTATAAACACAGTGGTTGTGCTTATCAAGTGTTCATATTCAACTGCTGCATTTGGAAGCACATAACCACATTTATCAGACGAAAGCATGCCGAGATTCAATCCAACTTCCAGCCTTCTGCTTTCTAGCACGCCCTTTTCTCATTAACTTCTTTAGCTCATTCACTCTACCCCAAACTCCATTTTCACCATATATCTTGGACAACATTGAACACACAGCAGGATGATCTTGTTGCAATTTGCATATTCCATTTGCCGCAGTCTCAGCAAGATCCAGAGAGGAATGTAAACCACAGGCTCCAAGCAATGCACCCCAGACAACCACATCTGGCTCAAAAGGCATACTCTTGATCAATTTTCCTGCTTTCTCCAGCAGCCCTGCTCTTCCATATAAATCCACCATACAAGTATAATGCTCCATCTCTGCTTGTATTCCGTACTTTGTCCCCATGGAGTTAAAAATCTTTTCACCTTCTTCAACCATTCCTCCATGCACGAAGGCTGACAAAAGATTGATGAATGAAATTTCATCTGGCCAAATACCACTATTAACCATTCTCTCAAACTCCTCTGATGCTCTTGTGGCGAGGCCATGTTTTGCATAACCTCCTATAATTGAATTCCATGACACTAAATTCTTTGTCGACATTGACTCGAATATCTGACACGATGCATCTATGTCCCCACATTTTGCATACATGTCGACGAGGGAGGTTGCTAGAATCACATCAAGAGGAATTCCAAACTTTAACACACATGTATGAACTTCATTACCCATGACAAGGGAAGAGCAACCAGCGCAAGCATCTAATACACTTGAAAAGGTATAATGGTTAGGTCGAGTCCCTGAGTTCATCATCAAGAGAAACAACTCCAAAGCCTCCAAAAACTTTTCACCCTGCACATACCCTTTTATCATTGCAGTCCAAGAAATGACGTCCTTTTTGCTCAGCTTATCAAAAGCTGCCCGCGCTTCATTTACTTTCTTATTTTTAGTATACCCATTAATCAGAGTACTCCAAGAATATGCGTTTTTCTCAGGCATCACGTCAAAAGCCCTCTGAGCTTCATTTATCAATCCAAATTCCATATAACCCAAAATTAACACATTCCAAGGAGCCACATCTTTCTCTAAAATCTCATCAAATACTCTACAGAAACCCTCACAATCACCAAAAGCAATATAACCCCTCATTAAAGCAGACCCAAGAAACACATTCAGATTAAGCCCTGAGCATATAACAAGACAATGAAGTTGTCGGATTAAAACATCAAACTCCGTATTCAAGAAAGCACTAATAAGTACAGCAAAGGTGAGCTCTTGGGGTCTCGGCCCTTTTCTCATCATTTCTAGGAAATGCCGGTGTGCCTTTTGCGGTTTTTGTGTATCCCGAAATCCCGAAAGCATAGTGTTCCATGAGACAACGTCTCTTTGGGGCATTTCGTCGAATAGGTTCTGGGCTTGTTGGATTTGGCGGATTTTGATGTATCCATTGATCATTGAGTTCCACGAGATAACGTTTCTTAAGTTGGAATTTTGGTCGAACAATTTACGCGCCTCATTTAAATTTCCGTTACGTATGTAGCCATTGATATTTTGGTTTAAAGAAACAGTTGAGGAAGTACAACTATGGCGGAATGACGTGCGAAGGACAAAGCTTAACGTGCGCAGTAAACGCATCCTTGTTCATGGAGTGGCAATTGGTTTTGTTTGAAGTTGGTTGGCGCATTTGTTTCAGAAAAGCCAAGGTGCAAATGGAAACAAGAAAATATGGGGTTAATTGCAATTTGAATAATTGTTGCCTATTCCCCTTACAAGGCAACTACATTGTACTCAAAGCCTAGGAAAGGTTCATCAAGATGTCAAACCAGCTGGGCACTAGGCTTAATATGAATTTGGATCATTTAGCCACGAGTCTTCATTGGAAATACATACAGTTTAGTCGAAGAAATGTGACGGAAAGCTGACCAAAATGTCTCATATACTTTCTCGGAGATATCTGATCGAAATTGTGAGTATCAACATTTAAGTTCCAAATCTGGTATCTTTTAGCCGTTGTTCCTGAAAAATAACCCAATCTTGGCATTCCACAAAAGATCATACCCCATCCACAACTTTTTTTTTTACTTCTAGTTGATGAACAAATAATCATCAAGTCTTCTTATCACATTCAGACGGAGATTGCTACTCTTACAACCAAATGTTGAAATAGGCAACTTAGAGGTGGTATTTCACAACTCTTTTCACGTAGGTTCATTTGCACTCGGTGATCCTATTGGGATTCTTATATCATGGATATTTCTGCCTATTAAACCAAGATGTTGGCAAAGAAACAATGACACTGACACAAATAGGAGTATATACATTCCCCATTTCCTTTGCATTAGGCTAATAACTTCAAGAAAAGCGCTCAAGTACAAGATTCAATTATAATTTTCCAAAATTCAACGAAATATTGAGTACAAATGATCACTGAGGTTCCCTATCACAGCCAAATAAACTATCTTGAATTATTTACATTTGGAAAAGCTTGCAGGAGGAATGCCAAATAAGCCTTAAAACTCAAGTTCAATACATCCTTTTTTCAGGAACTTTCCAAAAATTTATGAATAGGTTATCAGTCGCTCAAACTTGTTAATCCTGCTAAGATTTGCATATTGGCGGGTACTTAACTTCGATTCCTCCAGGAAGCAAGCAAGACAA
>CAIGRL010041550.1:0-12935 GCA_903798325.1 Fraxinus xanthoxyloides
ATTTATATAAATTTGAGAGCTTAGAAGTTATCCATTTATCAATATATTACCACACGCACACACAGTTTGGTTTTAATGGTTACATCCTAAAAAACTCATGATTGCTCTTGTTTCTCTTTCCCATTTTTGTTGGATTTGTATATTGAACAAGACCCCATATGAAGTCATCTTTATCCTTAACTAACAACTTCAACATCAAAACCATTCGGGTACCAACATGATACAACAAAACACTTCACAGAGATCTCAACTTACAAATGCAAACACTACGCCAACAAGCAACTCAATAATCCAGACACCATTTATACAGGAAGCTGACAAATATGCAAACAAAAAGCAAAAGCAGGAGTAGTAGTTCACTAGTTGAAAATATATTTTGAATCTCTTTTGTATGCTTATAGCCACAGTCCACCACCTAACTCCCAGTAGCTCTATTTGCCATACCAGATTTTGTTATTGTACATATTAACATGTTAAAACCCATGTATCCAAGTATGACACGTAAAATCTCTTATTTTTGCTTTATAATACTATCACTAATGTAAGTACTTGTAAATACATTTCATATAATCCAATGTAATCATCCTTCTTTCAAAGAGGTTTCATTGTTTATTGAAATACCACATAGCCAAATGTCAACATTATTACTTATACAACATCGCCCACTACACGTCCAACGCATGTGCCATCCACTAGTTATTAGTAAAAGAAAATCAAATGTGTTCATTTTCAATTACACTTAAAACTCGAAATATTTAAATTTCAAAATTCTAGCTTACAACTAATATTCCTTCAAGTAGTACAAGCACAAATTCAAACTAGACTAAAAAACACAAGTATTGGATAAAACTTGACAATTATCATATCGAGTTCCTCGAAACAAGGGTACTACACATAGTGGTGTCAAATGGGCCGAGCAACACGTTGACTCGACGACTCAACTCAGGAAAACGAGGCTCGTGGGTGGCTCGGGCTCATCAAATGATGAGCTCGAGCTGAGTTGGCGAGCAACTCATGAGCAAGCACAAGCTCGTGGTGTTCAAAGTTCAGTGACCTTTGCAAACGGTCACTGAATAATTTCGATGATTGTATGCAATAGTCATTGAACTTTCAAAGTGATCGTTTTGGGCACTTTATTATTATTTTTCCTTCTTTTTCTACTCTATAAATACCATAACCAATTTCTAGTTTTTTTTTCACACAACATTCCAACAACTCTCACTTTCTTCTACATTCTACAATCTACTACATTTTCATTTTTACCTTCAAATTCAATTATTCAATATCAAATATCACACTGCAAATTTACAATTAGTCAATTACAATCTTACACATCAACTTTCTATCAATTCTTGATTTCTTTCCATACTCTTTATTTACGTACTTAGTTATTTATTATACATTGCATTAAAAATTACAAATGGATCCACACTCATTTGTTGAGGGATTGTTCAATATTGGAGGTGAATCAACTATGACGCAACAAAGTCAATTTCAGAATGAATTTTTCAGTCAAACGAAGTACCCATTTCGAAAAATATTCCAGATTTGGATGCGCATAGAAGTACTAATTCAATTGATTTGGATGACGTTGATATTCATGAAGCGGAACATGAGGAGAAATATGCATTAGATATTCCCGATGTAAGAGGGAAGCGAAAGGGAAAAACAGACAAAATGTTGTGATCACTTTAAATTGATTCCAACGGATCATGTGGTCGATGGAATCCTAGAGTCTACACTCATTTGTTGAGGGATTTTTTGGTATTGGAGACGAATCAACTATGACGTCAGAAAGTCAATTTCAGAATGAATTTTCCAGTCTGAATGAAGTGCCCATTTCGAAAAATATTTCAGATTTGGATGCTCATGGAAGTAGTAATTCAGTTTATTTGGATGACGTTGATGTTCATGAAGCGGAACATCAGGAGAAATGTGTATTAGATATTTCTGATGCAAGAGGGAAGCAAAAGGGAATAAACAAGCAAAATGTTGTGATCACTTTCAATTGATTCCAACGGGTCGTGTAGTCAATGGAGTCCTATAGTCTACATTCATTTGTTGAGGGATTGTTCGGTGATGGAGGCGAATCAACTATGACGCTACAAAGTCAATTTCAGAATGAATTTTCCAGTCTGAACGATGTACCCATTTCGAAAAATATTCCAGATCTGGATGCTCATGGAAGTAGTAATTCAGTTTATTTGGATGACGTTGATGTTCATGAAGCAGAACATCAGGAGAAAAGTGTATTAGATGTTTCTGATGCAAGAGGGAAGCGAAAGGGAAAAAAAAAAACAAAATGTTGTGATTACTTTAAATTGATTCCAACGGGTCGTGTGGTCGATGGAGTCCTAGAGTCTACATTTATTTGTTGAGGGATTGTTCGGTATTGAAGGCGAATCAACTATGATGCCACAAAGTCAATTTCAGAATGAATTTTCCACTCTGAACGAAGTACCCATTTCGAAAAATATTTCATATTTGGGTGCTCATGAAAGTAGTAATTCAATTGATTTGGATGACGTTGATGTTCATGAAGTGGAAGATGAGGAGAAATATGTATTAGATATTCCTGATGCAAGAGGGAAGCGAAAGGAAAAAAAAGGCAAAATGTTGTGATCACTTTAAATTGATTCCAACGGGTCGTGTGGTCGATGGAGTCCTAGAGTCTTTTTTTACAACAGTTTATAAATAATGTCAAGAAAAATTGACATGGCGAAAAGGTAAAGGCATTGGCGTCACCCATCTCAATCGTCACTTCAAAGCATGTGCGGCCAAACATGGCCTTCTTGCTACCGATCAAATGCAACTACAATTTGGTAATCCAGACGCTGATTCTACTTCTTCACCACTTTCTATGTGGATATATTCGCTGGAGAAAGCTCGAACGGGAATTGTGAAATTCGTTGCCGCTGCTGAGTTGCCTCTAGCAATAGTGGAGAACCAATGATTTGTCGCGTACATGAAAGAATATATTCAATCGAGNGTCGATGGAGTCCTAGAGTCTACAACAGTTTATAAATAATGTCAAGAAAAATTGACATGGCGAAAAGGTAAAGGCATTGGCGTCACCCATCTCAATCGTCACTTCAAAGCATGTGCGGCCAAACATGGCCTTCTTGCTACCGATCAAATGCAACTACAATTTGGTAATCCAGACGCTGATTCTACTTCTTCACCACTTTCTATGTGGATATATTCGCTGGAGAAAGCTCGAACGGGAATTGTGAAATTCGTTGCCGCTGCTGAGTTGCCTCTAGCAATAGTGGAGAACCAATGATTTGTCGCGTACATGAAAGAATATATTCAATCGAGGTATGTTGTGGGTAAGTCGAAACACTCTTCATTCAGAGAAAAATGAATATTTCCTTTACACAAAGAAACAATTGAATATTGATTTACAAAAATATAGGGTTATTTCGAATAGATGGGAAGGAATTAATAAAAGAGTTTTTATAGCTGCAACTGTGTGACATAGACCAACTTTGGTGTTTGTATAAAAAATGATTGCTTTTAAAATTATTAAATTCCCTCACAACGCTAATCATATATATAACACTATTAAGAATATTATTAAAAAATATCATTGCGAGAGTAAAATTTGTTCATTTACATTCGACATTGCTAGTATTAATAAGACAACAATTGATAAATTGCGTAAGGTATTATAGTCTAATTTCGGTGATTATTTGTTTCATATTCATTGTGTGCGCAATATTTTTAATTTAATTGTGCAGGATGGTTTGAAACAAAAATGAAATTCAAAGAATTAGGGATGCAATAGTATATATTACTATTTCAATTAGTAGAAAACAATCATTTGAGGAATTTTCTGCCGAATTCGGGGTGACGAATATGAAAATATTTGTTAGTGAATTAGGGCATAAATGAAACTCTACTTATTATTAAAATCTTGATAAGTTTTTGAACATTTAATAACTGAATTTTATAATAATAGATATATTAAAAACGATGATAAAACTATTTTGAATGAATCTTGACTTTTAGGTTTAAAATAAAATAAAAAATTGACAACTTTTTATGACTCTACAAATATTTTATCTGGAGTTTACTACTTCATTAGTTGTATGATACTTGAACGTCTTTATATAATTGCAAAGACTTTTCATAAATACAAAAATGACCCTGATTTTAGTGCAATTATATATTTCATGGAATTAAAGTTTAGAAAATATTAGGAAGACTTGCAATGCTACTTCCTTTAACATGCATTATGGACACTTGATACAATTTAGTAGGTGCCAAATATATAATTGGTCAGATTCAAGAGTTTTAACTTTTAATACGCATATCACTTATAGAAATTTAGAATAAATTTTATGTGAAACGTATAAATTATATGCAGAACGAATTGGTGCAAATCTTAGTCGGGTACCCCCGCGCCTACTCCTCCCACTGATATTGAAGAAGACAATGCTGAAATATTAACTTTATTCGAAGGTATTAACACGTATAGATATGATGCAAATGTAATAGGTTCCTCTAGTAATAATTTGTCTACTTCATGTAATCAAACATCGGACACAAGTCCAAATGCATTCCTTTAATCATAATATGTCTAATAACAAAACAATTAAAAAACATTTAGAAAAAATAATTGAATTCTAACGAAAATACGAACGACGATGGGGAGTGATTTTTGAGATTGCAAAAAACCTATTAACACTTTCGGTTAGCACTGTACCTTCGGAGAATGCTTTTAATGCAGGTAGGAGGGTTTTGTCCGAGATCAGAAGCCGTCTCAAAGATATTTTAGAAGTATTAATGTGCGTGAAGGATTAGGAAGACACTCATTTTCTACTGCAATATAAATATGTCAAAATTGCATTTCATCAGGTAAGTGATATTGAGTTTAGCCATATTAATCAAAATTTGTTATTTCATTATACTGTGTTTTAAAAATTACATAAAATAAGTTGTTCGTGTACAATTTTTAATTTCGTCTACTCTAAATTTAAGTAACCGATCCCAAACCCGGATAAAGAATGAGAGTTTAATTTTAAATAATAATAATAATTAAATAAATAAAGAGCTTGCGAGCTGAAGCTCAGCTCGTTACATACGCCCAGCTTGCCACCTCCAACCACACATGTCAATATTGCTGATTAAAATTTTAGCTCATAATCCAATAACTTGGGATTGATAAACAAATCGCAAACTAAGACATCTCATAATCTAAGGAGAACTAGAACAATTTGATGTTAATTGGAGTTGATTCAGAGCAATTGAAGGTTAATCGAATTGTACGATAGTAATGAGAAGCATTAAAATGGCAATCAAAGGAGATTTACAAATTTTGAGAGCTAAATTCAACTTTTAAGAAGTTTGAAAATTAAATTGCAAACTTTGGAAATTTGAGACGGACCATTTTTTGATGATTGCAGTTTATGAAGATTAAATTATAAAGAATTGAAAAATGAAGAACTCCTGATAAAAATAAGAAAAAACTCGAACTGAACAAAAGAAGACATCTAGGTAACCTAGTTATAAAGGAAGAAAATAGATCAAGCCTTGCGATAAAAATAAAAATAATAATAATCCATGCAATCACAGGAAATAATATAGTACTTGCATGTTATGGTCTTTAACCACGCGGTTGCAGTACCTATAACCATTCGAACGTAAAGTTGGGCCGGAAAAAAAAATAAAAAATAAAAGAAAAGGAAAAAAAAACTTTCATAATTTAGCTGTTGTTTAATTTTTATTATTTTCAAAATACATTTTTCTTTCTTCTTTTTAACCATACATTCTTAAATAAATAATATTACATGCAAATCAAAAACTTTTTCTTACTATTTAATCACATATTCTCCATTAATCTACTATTCAAAAATGCATTATTATCATAAAATGGAAAATAAAAAGCTCTTAATTCAACTTCTACATGAAATGAAATTGGTATATGAATTTTAGCCTAATCTTGGGGTTATAAAAGGAGACTTATTTGTCATTCAAGGGTAAGAGGCTTTCAATTCACAAACACATACAAAAATTTCGTACCTTACCTCAAATCTTAGAAGAATAGAATTCAAGAAGATTATTCAAAAATTATTGAAGAGATTCTATTGTTCAAGATTTATTTTTCATCTTCTTTCCTCGGATCCACGTATGTTTAGTACAAGCTCGTGCTCAAACTGGACTGAAGAATAAGATAAAACTTGTCAATTATCATTTTCAGTCTTGTCGAACCAATGGTGCCACAGCAAATATTGCTACTCGAGGTTGTCAAAATTACATTCAAAAAAATAAGAAAGAAAAAAAAATAACTCATGAAACAATAAATAGGGGATTGATACATGAATTACAAACTGAAGATATGTAGCTAAAAAAATAATAAATAATAAATAAATAAATAAATAAATATTTTAACAGCAATTTAGCCTAAAAGCACAGAACATATAGTGGTCCGATAACTGGAACAAGAAAATCAAGAGAAAAAATAAGCTAGTCGAATAAATAATGTCCACAAGTTAAGGAAATGAACATATAAAAGCAACTAGTCACATAATCAATGCTTTTGAAGCCTCCTAATCCAGGCAAATTACGGAACCCATCAAAACCCACGTCAGCATTTTTCCCTGCTGTCAACGAAACAACTAAATAGAATACAAAGCACTTATCAATAAGTCACATATTTGACTTTGTCTTAAAACATTTTTCTTTTCACAGTCCGACGATTACTTGATTGTAATGTGATACACACCGAGTTCTGGGAATCATGTTCTCTTCAGAAGATACCCTAAAAGGATGCCAATCAAGCCAACAATAATAACATACATGAATGGGATGCCTCCATTGCTCCGGTTACCTTGACGTCTCAAGAGTTCCTGCACGCGGTAAGAACATGTATAGTTGGATCATAATTTTGAAGGGACTTCCATTTCAAGAAATATGAATGTTGTAATAGTGCCGGAGGCTCAATTTGCATCATCCTGCCTTCTAATTGAGGAGTCGGGATCTCCCTCCCACCAAATGAAAACCAAGAGAAGAAATAAACAAGTTTCTTTGCTGTTTACTAATTTTATATAGGCCAAAACAGAAATATACAATTAGTGTTTTCGCTTCAGCTCTAATTTGACAAGTAATATGAAAACACTAATCACCTCCATCTAAAATATATCTTGGTGAGTGATTAGTCTCTGATTGGTATGGCAGTTAGGTGAAATTGGTAAATGGTTCTTCTCATTGAGGATTTTGCAACAGGTGCAGGATCATGTGTTCCAAACCACTGGAATTTGATATTGGGTAAAATAAACATGCAACACAGTTTCAAGCACAAATTTTTAAACCAGAATAAATTTTCCTAAATGTAATCTAGAAGAGGAAAGATATCAAGGTCCAATTTTTCATATTTTCTCCTTTTGGCTAAATGGGCGAGAGGGTGAGTGGTTTAACTCAAGAAGTTTAAGTTCATGTTAACACTATCCTGCAAATAAAAGCAATCAACAAGCACAGGAAACAAAATAAATCCCTGTTTGACCCTCTGTAAACTAAAACCCTTTATTTCACACTCTCATATTTAACCACATATTCACAATAAAATATTCTGCACGTACATTCAAAACTTTTCGTTACTTTTTAACCACACATTCTTCAAAAAAATCACTATTCAAACATTATTTTCCCCTAATTTTTCTTTACTAGTCGAAGTTGAACATGTGTTGCACGTTATTTCCTGAAATACTTTATAAGTGCTGTAAAAATATTATTTGAAGATGAATATTAATTAAATGAACGTGAATGTTAATTAATTGAGAATTAATAAGGGGAAATACATGCATAAACAAGGATTTTGTAATATTCATTACAATTTATAATTGAGTTTCATGTGGTGAAAGCACACAAGTAAAATAAATATGTCATGTGAATTAATGAAAACTAAATAGTTGGCAAAATAATTCATGAAATATTGTTCAAATGATTAAAGCAAATACGATGCATTGAATTAATGTGAATATTAATTAATTTAGAATTAGTACCAGAAAATATATTCGTGACAATGAATATTGAATCATTTAAACTAAATAAATATAATTTAATTTTCAATTAAGTGAATCTGGATGTTAATTAGTATACATGGACGTGAATAATGAAATACATTATTCAATGTGAAATTTTTATTAATTTATAATTAGAATTAATAATACTAAAATGCATAAATGGATATGAATATTAATTAAATAAATGTGAATATTAATTAATTAATATGATTATAAGCAAAATTATAGTCGTTGCTGCCCACAATGTTTGACTTTTTGTGTCATGGCACTGCAACTATTTTTAAGAAAAAGGGTACAAAAATCAGTTTTTTCCTGATTTTAATCGTTCCCAGGGCCTAAGAATTGATAACTAGGAATTCATACATGAAAAAAGAATTTTTTAGTATTTATTAGAGATTGTAGTTGAGGTTTGTGTGGTGAAAGCACACAAGTGAAATGAATCTATCAAACGTGTATTGATGGTGACTAAATAATTGTCAAAATAATTTGTGATAATATAGTTCAAATTGTTAAATAAATTAAATACATATTGAAAAGTGAAAAGTAAGGTATTATTAAAATAATTGAGTTGTAGTAGGGTTAGAATCGTCCAAAAAATAATTCTCGCTCGATGTGATATTTAATATATTATAGATAATTGCAATCAAATAGGGGCTAAGACAACATAAGACATTTGCCAATAGAAAGGGCTAACCAGTTCTTGCATAAGCTTTTTATTTTGCTGAATTGCAGTATTTTTCTCCTCACTCAACTTAGAAATCAGAGCTTTAACCTGCAATTGAAACAAAAGACTAATGATCAAGACAAGAACCCAGTTCTTCAAAAATCTACAATGATCCTTTGTATAAATGAACTGCAGCACTAAAAGAAAATAACAATGAATAGTGAAAACAGCCTGCATTAAAATGAGTATTCATGCCCATTAGTTGCAGAAAAGTAATCTGTTTGCTTAGAAGGCTTCAAATACTGGTAAGATTTGACCAAAGCCAGAAAATGTACAGACTGACTGAAAACAACCATTGTTCCAGACATCCAAAGGTGTAAATTATGTCGATCACTTGAAGATGTTAGAGCAAAATGTCTTCCTTCCATGATAATATTTAGAACTAATACACGCAGCGTGACAGACAAGTGTCCAATCAATGCAAGTACGTCACTGACACTTCACCCTAAATGGAGTATCGGTTCTTCAAAGGATAAGAAGATATCCAAATGGTTAAAAGAAAACTTCCAAATATTATTAGACCAGTTATGCTTTATGGCATCAACTATTAGGCCGTTAAAGCAAAAAATGTTCCTGGGATGTACACAGGAAAAGGGGGGGTGTTAAAATGTATGCCTGTCCATAGTTAAGAAAAAAATGAGAATACAAGTAAGAAGTGGAGATGACAACAGTTAAGTCCAAATCATAGTTGAATTGTAATAGGAGTTCATCGAGTTATAATCAAAGTCAAAATTTAAGTTACTGAGTCCTAATTAAAGTCAAAAGAATTGAGGTTGGTAGTATAGTCTATGAAAGAGTCCAAGATGTCCAAGAAGATCACATATGATCAAGATAATGCAATTAGAAATCTAAAGAGTATCAAAAAACCGCACAAATTATGCACCAAATTTTCAGTCGCAACTTGCAGCGCATTTTCCATGTAGAAAACATTGGAATTTGGATAAGGCTATTTCTAGACAAATTGTAGCACTTTAAGTTAACTTTTCAATGCATTTCGAATCACCTCAATCGAACATCGGAAGAGAAAGTTTTGATAAAAATACTGACAACTGCTCAACTGTTGCTAGCATGTCACTAGCTTGACGCTCGAGCGACAGGTGATGCCTAGGATTCTATTTTGCTTCAAACACTTGGTTTTTCAATTTCTTTTCATCCCAAACACTTTGTCATATATATATATATATAATGTCCAAAAATGTGTTGAATCAGATTTATTCCATAGAGATCAATTCTTTGATGATCCAAAACATCAATTGATTCCAAAATTTAACCACCACATATTACTGGATCCATAAATTCTTCCAACATATTTTGTTAATCAAGGCATATTGTTTCATCTAAAATCACAAGATCAAAATACAAGATCTTTTGATCAAACATCAAACCATTTAATCCACCAAAGATAAATTGATACCAGAGATCGGGGAGCTGTTGCAAAAACACAAATTCAGGAGGACTAAGGTGAGGTACCAAAAGTTGGGATATGACGTTAAAAGCACGCAATCTAAGGAGGGTTAAGGCATAAATCAGGGGTCGTGATTTGTTTTGAAAGAGCACACCTCCAATAGGATCAAGGGAGAATGCAGGAATTGGAATCAGAAGTTTTACATTATAGACGAGACTGGACCGTACAATAAGTTTGCTTCTATTTATAGTCCATTATTGATTAGTAAAAGTGCCCAAATTTTTTAACCAGTTGGGGTTTCTCCGTGATCATTTTTGGTGTTCTTTATTGCTTTAATTATTGATTGTAGTATTCAAACTTAGGATAAATTGACTTGTATGATCTAACCATCTAAAAACAATTAAAAAGTTACTTGTTGCTTTTAATTGTATAATTCCGCACGTGAGTCTAAATAATTTAAAACTTTCAACAACGATTAATTATTAATCAATGGAAGGATCACTTACAAGGTAGAGGGCACAAAACTAAGAAAACTCAGGTTCACAAAACTGAGGCAAACTTGGTAGATTAGGTTAGAGCAGGAGAAATAGATCAAAACCATCCTACCCTGATGTTATTATGCAAGATATGATTACATTAAATCTTCCAGTAGAGGTAGAAATAGTTCATACAAATTTACGAAAAAAATATTAATGTAGGTTGATCCTAAAAGTACTTGGAATAAGACTTCAGTCATTATTGCTATTCTATGCCTTTTGAGGCTATGTTCCTTGTTGAGTAGCAAACTATCAAACCTTTTTTATAACCTTGCTACACAGAATGTACCATAAAAATATCTAAATGTGTTTTAGTCATGATACCAAAAGGATATTTTTCCAAAAAAATATTAATGAAGTGTTTTATTATTGTTATTTTTGGAAGAAGATCCCTAAAAATCTTGATACTTGCGCCAAATACCAAAAGGGCCTGACCCCTGAAGTACCATACTAGTTTTGGTGTTGTCCTCAGCACATTTCAATGACACAAACATACATAACTTCCTTAAAACTGAATATGCCCTAAAATCTTTAGAATATGGCTACTCCTTTTATTGAACATGCTTTAATCCTGCATATAGCATCTCAAATAATTAAAAAAAAAAATGCATGTACACAGTTTTGCTCCTGGACATCTTAAGCAGTGTCTAAACTGCTCCAAAAACAAAATAAATTTAGTCCCCCACATTAGTAGATATAAAGAGTGACGGCTTATTATGAGATATAACCTAATATATAACAAGTAGTTAAGTTATCCACAATTAGACCGACCTAAGGTCCTAAATGAGTTAGATCCATGAAACCATTACACTTTTTTCCACAAAACCCACTATAATATGTATAAACCTTTTTTTACAAACTACAAACCATTAAATATAACTAGAAAATCTTTATTTCTCTCATTCCATTTGTCTCCCCAATAAACAATTAAAAGTCGAGCACAAATGCAAACAGTTTTTTTTTCCCTTCTTCTTCTTCTTTTTGGCTGGTGCATACGGAGTTTGCCATTTTCAGGCACATGGAGAGCATGGCTAGTTATTTACCCCCCAAAAAATCCCCAGTTCTTTTGTAACTTCATTATGAACTAATATAGAGTATTAACTTAGTAAGAAAATTAGCCATATATGTTAACAAGCACAACAATTTTTTTGATGTTTTGCACATGCAAACACCATTAGATGTAGCATGAGCACAGAGAAACCTTTATCAAATTAATACATTCTTCTCAGGATAGTTCTTGTGAGCAAAAAAATTCTCATCAAAACATTTCAAAACCATGACAGCATATCAAATGTAAAAATACATACACCACACCCAACTGGCCAACCATGAAACAATTGTTGACATGGATTAATATGCACATTTTGATTTTCAATGTTTCTACTTATGACAAACCGGTATTCATAAACTACCTCATCAAGTATGAAAAGCAGCACAAAAGACAAAATACCTAAACCCAACGCCAAATGAACCTTTTGTATACTTAAGACTTTCTTATTTTCATCAGTAGCATGGAGTAAGTTAGATAAATAAGGGCATGACATATAAAGAAAACTGTTATGAATTGGCCACCACAGAAGAAGCAAACTTATGCCAAGGTACAATAAGGATATCCAGACATGAACCAACCGCAAGATCAAGAAGATAAAGCACATTGTCAATGATAAAAAATACCAAAAATGTAGGATATAACCTCTGGTGTGTTCTCCAGCGAGTCTACGTATGCTCTTGACATCTGAAAAATCATTAAAATAAATTAGAACTTTCATCATTCCCATTATGTTAAATTTGTTCTGAACTCAAAAAGAACAAATCTTTCACATCAAAATATGAGGACATCTAAAAAACTCACGCTATTATAGTCAGGAATCTGATTTACGGTCCCATTGTCCGACAATGAAGCCCTCGGTGAGGAGCCTTCCTCTGAACCTTCTCGTACAGGCGAAGGTGGTTGTGGGGGTGAAACATATGAAACTCTCAACTTGCATTCTTCAACACGGTTCCCCAACGCTTTGGTAAACTAAAAACCAGAAAAAACATTTACAGCTTAATTTTTTAACCGAACTTTTCCAGCCCCAGCTACTTAATTGCATAGTAAATACACTAGCATTACAATAAATTGTACCATATCAGGATTGATATCCTTTGCAGTTACTCCTGGGCTCACAACTACACTCTGGAGGAGAAATTTATCCTTGCACTGCAAATCAGGTGGGGCTTCCTTTTGTGCTTGCATTGTAACTGGA
>CAIGRL010041555.1:0-10749 GCA_903798325.1 Fraxinus xanthoxyloides
TACTTTTTCAATATTGCCCTCCAAAACCGGAAACAAAATGACGGATGTTGCAATTACTAATGGGGCAAAACCGGAAACAAAATGCAACGGCTAGAATGACTGAAAAATTGGAATTCTGACACAATCATTGACTTTGTGGAGATTTCTCCGAATACACTGTTAGAGAATTAGTTTTTGGCCCAAAAAAGGGGTTTCAAACACGGGCTGAATTTTTTAAAAGTCATTAAAAATCTCAATTAAATAAAATAATACTTTTAGAGAGTCTTCAAAAATTTATATTGAATATCCCTAAATTTTTAAAATTCCAAAAAGTTATTAAAAGTCTCAATTGTATACACCCCCTAAATTTTCTTCTTTTTGCTCATACTACGGAAATTTTTGTCCAAGATTTGTTTATTGTATTAGCTCATGTTTAAAGCTTCTGCCCATATGCCCTTGGGATGGTTGAAGAACAAACATCGTTAATTAATTGAATAAAAGTTTTATAAAATCATTAATTACAGAATGGGGAATACATTAACCAAGCACTAATCGCATTTGGGATATGTTTCTTGTTATTTGGATTCTGAATGCGTTGATTTAGAATAAGATATAAAATGAGGAACAAGTTAATAAGAAACCATAGCAAAGGGGATACACAGAACACAGATTTCATCTAATAAATTGCTTCAAGCACTGTTTTAATCAGAAGTTAAGGAGATAAAACATAATGATAATTTTGAACCTATAAGATTTTCAATCGAGTTTGAACCTTCACTATACAGTAGATCCATGGTATGGCCCTACAACCCAATAAATGAATTGATAGTAACTCAATTGACAAATTTATAGCAACCGAATAGTCCAATTTACATTTCACAATATTTCCTTGCAAATCATACCTCTATAAAACGTCATTTTTGTGGGGGAAAAGTACACTCTGCCTTCAAATCTTAATTTGTCTTCCAAAATTTTATAGGGAAAATATAAAATTTCTTGTAGTGACCAAATTTATTTCCTAAAATTCTCTTGTTATTTTTGAAGACCTAATTTCTAAAAAGGTTGTAATTTTAAGAAGTCATATTAAAGTTTCATAGATACTATTTTTTTCCTTTGGAATAATCAGATAGTGGAAATTATGTTTAATTTTCTAATTCTAAATTTGCTATGAAATTTTTAAATTTTTAAATAATGTTCAATATCCTCCAAACTTTTAGTCCATTGCAGTGGCGGTGGAAAGCAGTGATAAATAATAACTACAATTGACAAAAACACATAATAATAATAATGTATGTCAAAATCAGTCTTTAATCTTCAACATTCTCCCAAGGTTGGCAAAGATTCGTACTCGAATCTCATTTCGTGTCTTCATTCGATGCACCACAGTAACAATTCACACAATAAGTGAAATCTGGTTGGCCTTGTTTTATAACAATCCAAGTAATGTGGATCAATGGTTTGTACCAATGCATTCGAGATTTTCCAGGGGAGTCAATGGTAAACATCATGCGAATACTCATTTTATAACATCTCTTTATATATAAAAATTCATTGTAGTTGGAAGATATGCGAACGGGCTTAATACTTATGCTGGCAGGAGATGAAGTAATTTCGGATTTATGGCCTGGTCACGAGTTTACACTTTACACATTCACCTTAAAGTAACGAAAATGAAAGCAAGAATTAGCTATTTCAGGTCGAATCTCTCTTAAATTGTACTTTTTTTTTAAATTTTTTTAGTAATAAAATAAACTTTGCAATAGATTCTTGTAGAACTAAAAAAAATAGTTATTTTATTACCTTTTTCGATTTTATTTTTATTCGTTTAATTTTACTGTTCTTTAAATTTGACATGTTAACAACACGTTGTACTATTAATGAAATAAAAGGCAACTATGCGTCTAGCTATGATGGGATGACCACCACCACTAGTACTACCACTACAACCACCATCAAATCCATAATTTAAGCATAAATATATTGATTCATTTCATTTAATCTCACATTCATGGAAAATTAATTAATTAATTATGCCAAGTTTTTCTTCACCTTTTCGCCTAATTTATATTATTTTGTTATATTCATATGTGACACAGCTGTCCCATCCACTTTTCAACTTAATTTAGAAGTCAACTTATTGTTATATATGCAGATTGCTTAGAGAGAGGTTGTGTATGTAACACAATGAAGAGAGAAAATCGTACTGCAATTGTTTTCGATCTTTAATGTAACAAATAATTGACAGACATGAAAATTAAGACAAGGTTAAGGCTACATTTACTATAATTCGGTATTTACAGAAAGTTGGTCCTTGAAGGTACAAACCATTTAAGCGATGAAAAAATCAAAACAAGGTCAAAAACGCGTACAATCTATCTAATCTATAGCATTCTTTCATCTGTATCTCATGCTATTCGTTAGTCAAGTCTCTTGACAATTCAATTGTCATGCTATACTATAGAAACCTTTTTTCGTGATTAATGCTTTTTTTAGATAATACGTATTCCAATTTTGATTATGTTTTTAGGTATTTAATTAATCATCTTATATATGGCATCTACAATTTATTTATCTCATTAATATCTTAATTATGCATAAAACAAAACATATATATAATGTAATAAACCATAAACTCTTGAGGAGAATTGGGGAGCACTAATCTTATGATTTCGTACACAACTTTAAGAGGAATTCAAATCATATTGAATGTTTTAAAGAAGAAAATGAAACTGCCTTCCCAACAAGGTCAGAAGGTTAATTTCAACAACTTTATGATTACAATTACAGAAAGAAGCACATAACAAAGTGGGGATTAATGCTCCACTATCAATAAGTTATGTCCCAAAACAGAGGGATTTATAGACAAATTTACAATACAAAAACCAGAATTATCATGCAATGGGTACATGAATGGGGGGACAACAACAGTTGATGGTTCCCCCAAACTCCCAATTCTGATAGGGTAGGTATTATTGGACATTAGATTGGTATATCGGTATATGTGACCATAGTGGCTGTGGCTTGATTAGTTTTAATGAATTTTGTTTCTGGTGGGCTCACCCCACTACATCATAGTCAACTTGTATAGGTAAAGAAGATGAAAAGGAGGACATTATAAATCCTGAGGCTAGATCCATTGAATCACTGTCTCAAAATCGCCAAAGAACCTTTATGATCAAGAAAAGTTTTAGGGTTTGGTTCTTGAAAATATACAATATAATTTTTGTTTCAGATTTGTAAAAAAAGAAGAGATTCTTGTGTCAAATAAAGAGGACACATTAGCAATATTATCTATACTTAAACAGCATAGAAGAAGAAGCAAAAATTACACATATGGAGGACACAGCTGTTGATTGGAGAGGAAGACCTTGCAAACCTAATAAACATGGTGGAATGACTGCTGCTGTTTTTGTATTAGGTTTTTTTTTTCTCTTTCACTCTAATTTAAACTTCACTGTATCTAGTGGAAGATTAAGGGTAGTGAGAGTTGTGTGTTTTAATTAGCATGTTCATCATATATTATAACTAGCTAGTTAGTTAGTGCTTATATTATATATTTACAGTAAAAAATATTTATCTGTTGGTGGGCACTTGGCCGCAGGGCTTCAAGCTTTTGAGATGATGGCAATTGCTGCAGTTGGGAATAATCTTATCACCTATGTGTTCAATGAGATGCACTTCCCTTTATCGAAATCTGCTAACACAGTTACAAACTTCATTGGAACTGTTTTTCTCCTGTCTCTCTTTGGTGGCTTCCTCTCTGACTCCTATCTCGGGAGCTTCTGGACTATGCTGATTTCCGGCTTTATCGAGCTCTCTGTATGTTTCTCTAACCCTAACCCTCTCTATTATATGATCATAGAGTGTTTTAACCCTATGTTGGTTAGCAGGGATTCATCTTATTGTCAGTTCAAGCCCATGTTGTGCAACTCCGGCCGGCGCAGTGCAACATGATGGAAGTGAGCAGCAGCTGTGAGGAAGCGGAAGGGTACAAGGCGGGGATATTTTATGGGGCACTTTACTTAGTAGCTTTAGGGAGTGGTTGTTTGAAGCCTAATATAATCTCTCATGGAGCTGATCAGTTCAGAAATAATAATGATTTGAAGCAATCAAAAAAACTTTCCACTTTCTTCAATTGTGCCTACTTCGCTTTCTGCACCGGTGAGCTTGTGGCACTCACCATATTAGTTTGGGTTCAAACGCATTCTGGAATGGACGTTGGTTTTGGAGTTTCTACAGCTGCAATGGCTATGGGATTGATGTGCTTGATATCAGGATCTTTTATTTACAGGAACCAGCCACCAAGGGGAACTATTTTCACACCAATTGCCCAAGTATGTATATCTGTATTTATACTCGCCTCTCTTTAATTCATTATCTTATCAATTTAACGAAATTATTAATTTATAGAGATTATACTAAGTAACAATGAACTCTTAATTAATGTTCTTTTTGATATTTCTTGAACTTCAAGGTTTTTGTAGCTGCAATAAAGAAGAGAAAACAGATCAGTCCTTCAAATGCTGAGATGCTGCATGGAAGCCAAAAAAATATGTTAACAAACTTCACCACTAGAAATCTAATCCATACACAAAAATTCAGGTTATTCTCATGCATGAATATGTATTATATTTCCTTGTGTTTGATAATCAATTATTTTTTAAAGTTTTAAAAAATTGAATTTCAGATTCCTTGACAAAGCTTGCATCAAAACAGAAAGCAGAAACGAGATGAATGATGAAAGTCCTTGGAGGCTATGCACAGTGTCACAAGTGGAGCAAGTGAAAATCCTCCTCTCCGTTGTTCCAATCTTCGCATGCACAATAATCTTCAACACAATTTTGGCTCAACTCCAAACATTTTCAGTTCAACAAGGCACAGCCATGAATACTCATCTTACTAAAAATTTTCAAATCCCACCAGCATCTCTCCAATCAATACCATACATGATGCTTATATTTATGGTCCCTCTTTATGAGACTGCATTTGTACCAATGGCAAGGAAAATCACAGGGAAGGATTCAGGAATTTCTCCTTTACAACGAGTTGGAACAGGGCTTTTTATTGCAACTTTCTCAATGGTTTCGGCTGCAATAATCGAGAACAAGAGAAGAAATAATGCAACAAAGTTTAACAAAACTTTGTCCATATTTTGGATCGCTCCACAGTTTCTGGTATTCGGGCTCTCAGAAATGTTCACTGCGGTGGGTCTAGTCGAGTTCTTTTACAAACAGTCGATAAAAGCCAACGGAATGCAGTCTTTTTTAACAGCCATGACTTACTCATCTTACTCATTTGGATTTTATTTGAGTTCCCTTTTAGTTTCATTAGTGAATAAAATAACATCATCAGGATCAAATACTGGGTGGCTGAGTGAGAATGACTTGAACAAGGACAGACTTGACCTTTTCTATTGGTTGCTGGCTGCACTTAGCCTCATCAATTTCTTCAACTACATTTTCTGGTCCAGATGGTATTCTCACAATCCAATATCTTCTTCATTGCATACTCCACCACTCAATGGAGTAGAGGACCCACAGAAAAATGTAATTACAGCTCTTTAGTATTGTAGCAACACTGATAGTGTAACATTATCTAATTAAGTTTATATAGGCTTTTTTCTTTTTTCTTTTTTTAATGCTTCTAGTTCTAGCTAGCTAGTAGTAGTAATAGTGTGGTTGAAATAAATTATAACTGATGAAATGATTATATTTTGTATGATGATTTGATGCACCCAGTGAAGCTGCTAGGTTGACAACTATACACCTTTATTAATTATTTGCTTCTACCTTTTCTAATATTAGAGATTATATATTTGACTATTAAGTTTGACATTGAAGGTGTGTATCTAATTAGTTTATGAAATGTATATAGTGCCACAAGTAATCATGATTCTCACTTTTATATATATGCGAAAGTCCTACACATGTTATGTTCAAAGGGCTAGCCTTGCACACCTAACGTTTCAACTACAAGTGTCATGTTAATCATCATAGTTTTCATGGGGGGTTGATTTCCCCAGCATGCTGTTTGGCTTAGAGTTATGTTTATTTTATATTGGCTTAAGTCATTATCACGTTTCATATAGACAATTTTAATAGGAGGTAGATCTATGACAAAAGTATAGACGTTTATAAAGATTTCTAATAAGTATAGTATAGCGCAATCACATTTATGTTAGATAAATGGTACAAAACATGATTAAACATAAAATGAATAAGATTAAATTTTTTTCTCTTTTTTAATATATATATTGTTCAATATTACACGGTTGTTCCCTATCAAACATACGAGTCTCAAATGAAATTTCAAATCAATCACAAAAAATCAATGCACAAATATAACACAAGCTATTTGTTTTCAAAAATACGATGAAATGATTTATGTTGCCGTTGAACATCCACCGAATAGAATAACTATCAAATAATTTTTTCAAAGTTCAACGTTACGGAAACTTTATTGATCTCTCAACTAACTTCTATCCGAAGAATTAAACACGGGAAAAATTTACAACTCAAGTATTAACTATGGGTCACTTCAATTTTCAGGTTTTAAGTTTCAAAATCCAAGTAATAAATAAATAATTAAAAATATTTTATTAATTAAATATATTAATGTCACAATTATACAATTAATAGTTACCGGTACGTACTTTTAGGTCACGACTTAGTGCTTGTTTGATGCTTATTTTTTGCCAAAAAAAAAATGCATTTATGAGTGATTTGATGGAGAATGTATGGTCAAAAAATAATGAAAAATTTTGGATTTACGTGTAATATTATTTTATTAAAAAATGTGCAGTTAAAAAAAGAGAGAAAATGTATTTTAAAAAAATGAAAATCAAACAAGACCTTATTTATTTGTCACATATTATTAAATTAATTGGTTACAATTTATTTTACCGTCACAAATAAAAAAAATTTCATATATCACAATTTATTTCAATAGTCATAATCAAAAAATTTATAAGTCACAATTTATTTGTTGGTCATAAATTATAAAATTAATTGGCGACAAAATATTTTTTAGTCACAAATTATCGAATTTTTAGATCGCAATTAAATAATTGATCACTAATTAACCAAATACTTGGTCACAAACAGTCAAACACCCCACACCAATAATTGGCCACAAATCAACCAACTCATCCTACACCGCCAAAAACAACGTCGCCACTGCACTGTAAAATCTAGATCCAAAATATTGTGATGACATACCAACTGCTGCAACGTTCGAATCAAAAAACCATCCACAAAAAACCATGCCACCGTCGTCATCACACTACTACAACACCACCAACACCAGCACCTAATCGTCATCATCACTACCAACATCACAACTGCCACATTATCACTACTTGCACCACCACCACCAACCAATAATCACCAAAAATTCTGGATTGGAAGAGAAAGAAACCACCCCCAAAAATTATCTCAAAATCGTGGTCGTCATCCTTCACGACAACAATCAATAGAAACAGGGGATCTCCCTATGTCGCCCGTCCACATATCGCATTGTTGTTGCGCATTGCTGAACAACGTCATCATCACTGAAACCTCTCATCATTGTGCGACGGCATCATCTCTGAAGTTTTTGATGCACAGCGACTTCGACAACGGGTCGCTCTAAACGACCTCGTGCCGCTCATCAATGCCACGCTGACGGTGATCCGATGATGTGTTTGATAAAGAGGAAGAGAGAAGATTGGGGAATCTCGGTTTAGGGTTTCGAATGATATTGGATTGGGTAGGGTATAGTGGGTGAATTTTATAATACCTATTTTTTTTTATTAAATAAACTTCATACTTAATTTAAGAAGTGTAATCTTTAAATACTTGTTGCTATGTAAATTTNTCCACATATCGCATTGTTGTTGCGCATTGCTGAACAACGTCATCATCACTGAAACCTCTCATCATTGTGCGACGGCATCATCTCTGAAGTTTTTGATGCACAGCGACTTCGACAACGGGTCGCTCTAAACGACCTCGTGCCGCTCATCAATGCCACGCTGACGGTGATCCGATGATGTGTTTGATAAAGAGGAAGAGAGAAGATTGGGGAATCTCGGTTTAGGGTTTCGAATGATATTGGATTGGGTAGGGTATAGTGGGTGAATTTTATAATACCTATTTTTTTTTATTAAATAAACTTCATACTTAATTTAAGAAGTGTAATCTTTAAATACTTGTTGCTATGTAAATTTCACTTGTTTTAATTTCTAGGGTTTCAGCCGGTTTAGCATGGATTTTGTCTTTGTTTTTGTTTTCACTTCCCATATAAGATTTTTTTTTTTTTAAAAAAAAGTCAATTTTTTGAAAATCGGCACATGCATCAACCCAGAAAAGAGTAAGGGTTAAGGTTAAAAAGGTTTAACCGGTGTCAAACCAAGGTCGAACCGACACCAAAATTAAATAAAAAAAATACAAAAGCAAACTATAAAATATATATTTTTTTAATTTTATATTATTAGTTCGAAGAAAATATAAATATAGGTTTGTTAATTAGATTTATTATCCTATATTTAATTTTAATACCTCAAAAATTAGCAATCATTATAACCAAATAATTTGCTTTGTTCAAATTGAAATTATTTTTGCCTAATATTTTTGGGGGGCCGTTTAAACTTTGTCTTTGTGCAAATAATTCCATTTCTTGTTTGGCAATTGGGTACATCTTGCATCCCACATCGGACGATAAATATAAAAGTGGATGGAGGCGTGTTCTTAAAAGTACAGCAACAGGAAAATCTGAATTGCATCACACATCAGATAATAATGAACATAATAGTGGATGGAGGTATGCTTTTAAAAGGACAGCAATTGGAAAATAGAAATTGGGAGCCTGCAAGAGCAATTTATGAGCTCTATATCAATACAGTTAAAAAACTTTAAAAGAAGAATTTTATTAACCGGGAAAATATAGTGATCAATTTTTCCTGTTCATGGTTAAACCGGTCACTTTTACAAATTTTTTATGGCTGTTTCTTATTTCAGTTAATATTATCGGACCGGAATCGAGATCGGTTCCTAATTTTACAGTTTGTATCAGTTGATCTGGTCCAATTTTTATAACATTGGATAAAGTTACTTAATTTTTATTTAAAAATAAATTTTAAAAGATTTTTCTATTTTAGAAATACTTTTAAGGGAAGTCATATTAAACTAACTTTTTTGAAAACCTTTTTAATTATAAGAAGCACTTTCATAAAATTAGTCAAACGAGTTTTAGGCGATTAATGTAATCATATACACAGTCTTAGATAAGACTTCCACCCAAAATCTAGGATGAATAGAAGATTCAAACAGTAAGTTACAGACAATATCCAAAAGATGTCGATTCTTATGCTCCGCAACACCGTTCTTTGGTAGGGGTATACGGACATGAATGTTGGGCAAGAATACCATTCTGTTGTAGGAAAGATTGAAAATTGCGAGATATATATTCTCCACCAAAACTGGAGCGTAGGATCGTAATACAAGTTGTAAATTGAGTTTCCCATAAGCAATAAAAGTGCGGAAGGTAGAAAATATATCAGCTTTAAAGCAAAGAAAATAGACCCAAGTAAAACAACTATAATCATCAATGAATGTCACAAAGTGTCTATATTGAACACGAGAAATAACTGGACTTATACTCCAAACATTTGTATGAATAACTTCAAAACACACAGAAGCTCAAAGTAAATGTAAATACTTGCTTTTATCAAGTTTCCAAGATGTACAATCGAAAGATAAGTGTAATGAAGAAAGTTTATTTGCATTACTTAAATAACCATATTTCATGTCTTAAAACAACAGAATTTAAATGCCCTAATTTCTTAAGCCACAAATGACCATTAAAAGCAACAATTGAACAACGAATATAAATAGAATGAGAAATAGAAAATGATTGAAGAGGAAAAAGATATCCCACTTCAGCTGCCTTCGCTATCACCTGTCTCGACACTTGATCTTGCACATGACAATCATCATGATCAAAATAAAAAGTACAATTATCTTCTACTAATAGGCAAACATAAATTAAATTGGTAGATAAATCAAGAGATACAAAAATATTGGTAAAGGAAGATCCCAAATTTTCGACTGCGGTAATACGAAGAGTATCGCCATTATCTATTTGGATGTACTGTTCACCATCATACTTACAAATATTATGCAGAGCTTCCGAACTCTCAGTCATGTGATTAGAAGCTACAAATTCAAACAACAAAGGAAGAAAAACAATTTTTTCTTACTTTGGAGACCAAGGGCCGAAAGAGCAAAAATTTGAACTTACTTGGGTGTAAGAGTCAAGGAAAAAAGTGGGGAATCCAACTGATTCGAAGATACCGTCACATGGTTAGGCTAAAAAGTAGTATGAAGAATAGGAGACTGGTCAATTATAAGGTCGTACACGACAATCCTTGATAATATGGCATTTCTTTTGCAATAATTGCAGAATTTCTTATTGCAATATTTTGCAATGTGTCCAAAATCCTTGCAACTGTAACACGGCGGCAAAGATTTTGACTTTCTTTTGCCTTCAGCACCATATGCCACATTGACCATCTCAGTACTAACAACGTCTTTAGTAATCCTAAGTTGTGAAGTGAGACGCAGTCATGCGTTTTATGCAACGTGAATTATTCTGTAAGTGTACGGTTTCAAGTTTTGTAATATAGTAAAAGAGTTAGAGTGTCGAATCCACTGGGATTGATGTTGATATCTATTGAGTACTATAATTATGTAATTTCTATTTTATCTGGAAAAACAAAATGAAATGATGTTG
>CAIGRL010041581.1:0-11200 GCA_903798325.1 Fraxinus xanthoxyloides
CTAGAATTTGTTCCAATTGCAAAAAAAATGAAAAAAAATTACCGTACCGAATACCATTCGTTTGATTTTGTTTTGCATGAAAATTGTCAATAAAAGTGATAAATTTTTTTACCATTGTGTCTATAATTTTTTCTAATTGCCAAAAAAAGAAAGAAAAAAAGAAGAACCTAGAAAGCCATTTCCCACCAAAATGGTGGAAATTGTCTTTTTACAAAATCAAGGAAAATGACGTGTGACCCTAAACCAGGAAAATGAATTCTAGGGGAAAAAAAAACCCATCAAACAAGTCAAAAGTAGGGATGGCAAAAGAATTCATTGGCTAGGGCTCGATCCGGAAAAAGCCTCAGTCGGGCCCAGGTCGGGCTCGGTTACACCGATTAGAGTCTCGGGTCGAGCCCCATTTTGGGGCGTTAGTACGAACCTGACCACATAAAAAATTAAATTTTTGAAAGGCAGCTGGGGCTCAACCTCATTTTTTTGCCAGATTTTTGTTCGGCTCAGTCAGGTCCAAAAAAATTCGAGTCGAGCCCGAACGTCAAGTTTCGACGACTCTTTGACATGAATAGTCAAAAGGTGGAAAATGGAAAATGAATCCCATTTTTCATGAAAAATCTAACTTATCAAACATGCCCTAATTTTTTGAATTGTGTGGTTGAAAAGTTGTGAAATTCATAAAAAATGTTGTTAATATTGATTGTTTGACTTTGATTTAAATTTAAATTTGTTTTTAATTCGAAACAAACATGACGTTAAATGTATAGTGAAATTCAAAGTTTAACATTGGCAATATAATAAAAAGAACTTTTAATTTTCTAAAATAATTCCCAAGTAGAGGCTAAACCGCTCTCAATATCTCTCTCTCTCTCTATATTTCTATTTCGTCTCTGTTTTTTTAGTTGTTACATTTTAAACTACCCATTCATTATATAAAATAATTTTGTGTGTAAACACAAATTTTTTCTATACTTTTTAACTACATATTCACAAAAAGAATAAAAATTAAAAATTAAAAAAAAATCACCTCTTACAAAATTTATTTTAAAAATTAGAGCTCAAACAAGAGCTTAGTATATCTTATTATAAATATAAAATTACTCCCTACGCTGATTTTAATAGAATAATAAGTGTGTGTCTAATTGATTTGAAGGTCAGGTACAACCTCTTCCTTAATTATTCATATTTGTTTTTCATAATAATAAGACATGTCACTGCGAGTGAATTTAATTTAAAATAAAAATGTGTGAATATTAATATAGCACAACATTCGTTTTTAATAGACATTAAATTTGATCGGACAAGACTTTAAGAAAAGAGCCGAGAGAGTTGATTTGGACAATTGTTCACTCTTGTTTGAATTTGTTTACAAGTTATTGAAATTATAATTCGATGATAAGCGAGTAATAATTGTGAATTATATGTAATTTGTGGTTAAAATTAAAATTCAACTTTCAACTTTAAATTATAATCAACTTATAATCAAATCCAAACAAACACTAATCATTAGATCAAACTAGTTTATATTGGACTTGAAGAAATCTGATTATTCAAATTACATCCATTCCCAAAGGTTGGCATCTCATTGCCGTACACACCTATCTCTCCTCCTCTGCTTTATCTAGTCATCAGTTCAATTAGCTAATTGGCAAATCACATCTACTTGCACTTTATTAAGATTAAACCCCTTTATCTATCGAATTATTATTTTTTTAATAATAAAATAAATACAATGCGAACTTAAAGAGACTTTACCCTGACATCTAGTTAAAGATGTAACGAAATATAATTAATCATATCTAACGAGAAAATCTTTTGTAGTCAAATTTCTCAAATTGATTGAATCTATAAAAGGAACGACTATCACTTTGAGGTCATCATCATTGGTGGTGCATCTCAAATAAAATCCCATCGAAATTAAGAGCTTGTTTGAGCTCTATTTATTTGTCAAAAATGTATTTTAAAATAGTGATTTTATGAAAAATGTATGGTTAAAATAAAAAAGAAAAAATATATTTTGAAAATAATGAGAACCAAACAATGGCTAAATTCTATTGTTCCGTCACTTTGAATTTTCAAAATTTCTATGATTAGAACAAGCTTTGATTCTTACCATTGATTGGATAAGTGACACGACTTGTGGATAGCGATACATACCACACGAAATTGTCTTGAATTTTCTTCGTTCTCTATCCCCCATGCTCGAGAAATGAGAGTATTAAAGTCGACACTATCAAATGAATTAAGTCTTAGAAATGAATTGAACATAGTTTGAATTAAAGATAATTTACTTAGTTGTAAATTTATTACAAATAAAGTTTTTTTTTAGAACGATATTTTTGTAATCTTCTAGGATATTTAAAAAGGTTGTGTCATGTATATCATCACTTGCAAATTTGTTTATCAACAAATGATGTGACAATATTTAATAAGGTAAAATCTCGTCAACAAAATAAAAAGATAAAATTTGCTCGCTTCCGTTTTAACACATCGTCTATATATAAAAGATTATCCAAGTGACTAGTATTTTCCATTAAAAAATGTCCACTTGGTTGAGCAATTATTGATGAGTCATCACACATTGATTAGGTGTGTTGTGGCATCTAAAGTTGGACCTTACAAAAACGTGTAAATCAAATCTTTAGGTGGGTATGACCATAATGTCCTAACTAACTTCTTCTAGCAAAAGACAGCCTATATTTGAGCTCCATTTTTTTTAAAAAAAAAATTCGTTTTTTTAAAATTTATTTTTAATTATACATTCTCTTATCAAATAATTTTACACTTAAATTCAAAGTATTTTTTATTTTTATTTTTTAATCACACATTCTTTAAAAATTCAGTATTTCAAAACCTATTTTCCCAAAAAATGAGGCTCAAACAGTGCCATAGTTATCGCGAATAGGTTCTCTGAGACATATTATAATGGTGTAAAGTAAATTGAATTGAATCCACCCTCTATATCGAAACAGAACAAGACAGCACTTGATTGTGCAGTTGGCCACTTATGGGAAACAAAATGTAAACTATGTTGAGCTTTGGAAGTCTGGCCCACCAACATGCCTGGGCCAAGAACACCATAAACTATGTTGAAGTGATTTATGGTTAGTGTCCACTTTTGAAGAGGAGGGAGGGTGAAGTGTGCTTGAAACACAAAGTCTATACACACAATTTTCACATCAATCGCGCAACTTGTTGAATTATTTGATCGGAAGGCCGACGTCTCTCAACTTGCCCAACTCTACGAGTAAAGATCCAACTCTCCTATTGCCTATGTATTATTTGAGTAATGTAAATTGGTTCAGTTAACCCATAATCTGATCACAACTACTTAAAACAAATACGATACGTCGTTTTAGACCTTCAAAACCAAGTTATTAAAAGAATTCCTCGTAGAAAATAGAAAATCTGGTGTCCATGCATTTTCTATGGGACCCAAAATCACTTAGTTAAATGACTCTTCTCCAATTTGTTGGAATTGCATCATATGAGTAGAACAAGTAAAAGAGACCAGCAATGGTAAAAAATACCTGGTGTAGAATAATGGAAAAGTGAGGTCCTCTCCAAATCTGAAAGGTTACAAAAAAATATATGGCACTACCTAGTACCTACCAACTATTAAAACCACTTTAAGCGTTGAAGAATTCAAGAAACAAACTCAACTGGATATAATGGGAATAAAGAACCAACAAAAGAGACTATATTCCAAATTAATGAAAGAAAAAAGAGTCTCTTTCACGACATGTAATTTGTATGGCTAAAAATCCAGAAAGGGGAATAAGCTGAGTCAGATTCAGCTATTCCTATTTTCATAGTGTTTCTTCGGTGTTCTTAGCCACTGATGGCTTCACCCGCATCTTTTGACCGAGTTAAATGGTTAAGGAATTCTGTGTTCAAGAATCTCCTTCTTGAAGAGGAACACCTCCTGGGGAATAAAGGGCTAAAGAGAGAGTCGAAAAAGGATCTTTTGTGTCCCTTTGACCTTTGTTCTTCAAGAATCACAAAGATCATTTTCAACTATCAGCCTCCTGCTTATCCCTTGCGGTTGCCGAGAAGGCAAGAGCCCTGAAGTTTACTTTCACATTAAGTTCTCCACCAGCTAACATCTGGAAGAAACAAATATAGAAAAACTATACAGATTATAGTTGATAATACATTTTTGTAACTGATAGTTAATTCACACTTTTCCTCCCTTCTTTCATCCTGGCAGGGGTAGGTGTGAAGTGATCAAATTGTTAAAATATTTAGCAGTCTTGGTGGATACTGAAAAAGCACAACAAATCATGCAATGATCTTTAGTCATAAAATTGGAGATTAGGGAAAGAAGAATTATCCAGTCCAACCAGGGGCGAATTCAGGGGATGGGGCGAAGTACTAAAAAAAGGTAATTTTTTAAAGTCATGTTTAAGCATTTTTCTAGTCCGATCCTCAGGGTGGATTTGGCAATGGGCTGCACTTGGCTGTAGCCCACTGCCCCCAAGTCCAAATCCAACAAAAATAATATATATATATATATATATTAAGAGATATTAACAGATTATCCCCGTGATTTAAGTGTGATAAAGTTGGAAAACTACGTAACTTCCATATATTTCGAAACCTCAACACACTTCTCTTCTTCATAGACCCACGAGGCCACAATCGTTGAGCATCTTCATCCTCGACGTTTCTTCTTCTTGGAAGCTATAAATTCTACATCGAAAACTCGAGATTTATACATCGTATACCCAAACCCAAATGGCACGTTCAAGGAGTGAAGATATAGTCATGAACGTAGTTGAGGCATCAGATAGAAAAGGTAAAAGAAAGTCGAAGGAGGTTCATGAAGATTCGTCATCTAAAAGACACAAACTGAATCGGTCTGTCAAAAACACGTCGGAGAAGAAGGTATTTAAGATATTTTCAGATGTGTTTTTCAATTGAATCATATGTTCGCACTCTAAAAGTGATGGCTAACGTGTATTGATGGTGTATTATACATTTGAGACTTATACTATATTCAATTTGTGATGTATGAGTTCAATGTATATTGGTATTCCGTATTGTGACCCATAAACAACGATCTTTGCTTTGTTTAATTTACGAATTGTGGAATGGAAAAAATAATCATGTTTGTGACCTATGACCATGTGTGGAGGTTGTGATCATACAAGGGTTTTTTTGTTCGATTTTTGAATTAAAACGTTCTTATTGACTTATGCCATATTCAATTTGTGATGTATGCGTTCATTGCATATTGGTATTCCGTATTGTGACCCATAAACAATGATCTTTGCTTTATTTGATTTGTGAATTGTGAAATGAAAAAAAAAAAAATCATGTTTGTGATCTACCAAACCGTGTGTGACTAAACTTTTTTTTTTGTGTGTGTGACCAGTATGCATGCGTGAAGTTTGTGACTATACAAGGTTTTTTTTTTCGATTTTTGAATTAATACGTTCTTTGGTGATCTTTATGCAGGTTTGGACTTTTGTTATACCAGAGAAAAGTTGGTTTTCTGGTAAAATTACTGTTATTAACACGAATGGCATGTTTTTGAAGTTTAAAACCAATGTGACGGAGGCATAAAGGAATATTATTTGTAATACATGTTTTGACAACTTTCTCGAGTGTGATGAAATTTTCGTTCAACCGCAGTTGATCCATTATTTATTCGTGAGGCAAGTTTGACAACCAAATGCAGACGAAATGCGGTTAAAGGGCGATTTGTTAGATTCTCGCTTTTGGAGTTTTGTTTAGTGCCGAACTTAGATATTTTGGGAATGTTGATACGAATAGGCTGGAGAAGATTCCATTCCGTTTGAAAGAGAAATATTTTAGTAAGTTCAAGGTTGTGACATATGAAGATGTTAGGGAGTCATATATCGATGCGGCGACATTCCTGATGAAGATGTTTCCATGCTCGGTGCATTGTATTTCATCACTTCATATTTACTTCCCAGATATTACAAGAAAGATTTTGAACACTACTTGTTTGTTCTAGTTGAACACTTTAATGAAATGAACATGTTCCCCGGGGTGTAAAACATTGTTTGACGCGTTTATTAGTTCACTTAGGGAAGGGTTGAATAAGAGAACAACCCATTATAAATTAAAAGGTCTTTTGATAGTGTTTCAAGTATAAATATATGAGACGTTTCCTAGTCTCGATGGATGTATAGCCAAAAGGATTTCAAGAGAGTACCCCAGGGTAAGGAATTGGACTACAGATGATTACCCATCAATCGCCTAGCTCGAAGGACTCGATTGCTTCTCGAACCCAAATGTAATTGTCTAAATACACTACAAATTTGCATGTCACATGTACATATTTTAAAGTTACATATCACAGCAAATATGTCACAGCTCATTTTCATTAAATCACAAATGATACATTATAGGTCACATGTCATTTTCATTGAGTCACAGATCACACATATAGGTCACAGACACATTATTCCATCATGTATAGGATCATCTCACATCACATACGTCAAAAGTTTAATGTTTTCAATGTACACCCAATTAGTATTACAGGTCAACATTCGAATTGATGATTTGTGTGGATTGTAGCATTTCTGACACTACATATTTCAATGCATTTGGAATTGCAGTTGAAAATATGTGATTTGGACCCGCTTGACACTGAAATGGCAATGCCATACATGTCCAAAGTGCTATATATCAAACCTATCCAACCAAAATTTTCAAGTGTGGAGAAGAGAAAGGGCAGAAATACGAATAGACCAGTTCATCAAATTGATACAAGCAAGAAGCCACGTTCATCTGCTTTAAAATCATATACACATCTTCTCATGATAACTGATGGTAGAATTGGACATGTCGATATTGAAGTTGATGATTTTGTGGACCCTCCACTCAGATGGTAGGGGACATCATCCTACGGTAATTCTCCGATTGAGGAGGGTCGTACTGGTGATGCAAGTAATTTGCGTACATTTCATTTCGCTCGACCTCCATCGAATGATGTAAGTAGTTGGTTTAATGTTAGTGCATCACATGCTGCTTGACTAACGTAATTTTCCATATTTTTACATAGATAGTAGGTTCGGCTGCGTGCATATGTTTCGCTCGTATGTTAATTAGGTCACAGTTAACATGCTACTTTGAATCAGTCACAGTTATGGTATTATTAGTATTTTTCACAATCAACTTGGAACTGATTATAGGTATTCATGTGGTGTAGGTGGTTGCTGAACTGAAAAAACAGTTCAGTGGACAAATCTCTGAACTCCAGTACAAGAATCAATTGTTGAATCAACGACTTGATGAGATGAAGTCACAGATGTCCACGTTGAAGTCTGATTAGCAGAAGAAAATGAACATTATTGTGCGAATGCAAGGTGAAATCTGGACGAACCTGTTGGACATCAAATCGAATACGCAATTTTTATCCGAATCTGTTACAACCTTGTTTTCCAATTCGATGGATGAAATTTTGGACAAATTTAGAGAGAAAATTGTGGTAAATGTTGTGAGAGATTGTGAACCTGTAGACCATGTAAGTTATTGGTATAGCAGTCGACTTTCAAAATTCGATCTTATTGAACTATTGACATTCAATTATTCATTTCACTTTTCAAGTGGAAAAAACAAAGGTAAGGGTGAGATAGATCATGCCGATTAATTTTTCCCCTTCGGTTTACAATTTGATCTGGGTATTGGATATACACAAGCAACCAAATCAGAATAATTGAAGTCCAAAGAATTGCAAACGCATGTTGACTTTGTCATTTTCAATGTCTTGAAGGAGACTAACTCTGCTGCGAATGAGGTATTAACAATTATTACTATCACATTTCTTCAACTCATGTTTATGTTGCAAATAATGTACAAGTCACAGGTCACACCATATCCGTATGGCATAAATTCAATTGTTTTACACGTTTGATTTCAATTTCCATTTTTAGGAATCGCCTATTCCTCCACCAAGCTTCGAATTTTCGATTAAGAGGACTCCCAAGCCGGCTAAAGCACTACAATCTCCATACGTTGGAGTAGAAGGGAAACAAATAAAGCTTCAAGGAAGCGTAGTTGTCTTCTAAAATTATACTAAGAATGCAGATGATTATGATATTGCTGAATTTCAGAAATGGTTCCAAAGAGGATACAAACCCTAGAATAAGTATGAATGCCATCTATTATCTAATGTGTGGTTTAGAAACAATTCCTACTGCATTTCCAATGAATTTATTTTAATTTGCAGGAAGAAGTATGAAAGTGCTTTGCGCGGTCTGCCTATGTTTGCAGAGCCAAGATTTTGTAGTTTCACGCAATGAATCCAACAAAGCTATGATAGGGTATTTCTAGGCAGACTTTGTGAACGCATTAATTGACTCTATTATATTTGATGTCATTGTGGAAAATCTGTTCGTGGGCATGTGAAATCGTGACCATTTCTCAAGCCCAACACCATGACGCTAGTCACATACTTTACAATAGTACAACAAATGTATACAAATGTAGATTGAAGATAAAATGTATTATATTACCGGGTGATCCCTTATCTTCTTATTAATTGCGTCAAGTTGTTGTATGTTATATTCGTATTCCGATAAGGTGTAGGCGCGAACCACTGAATTGAATGCTTGCGTTATGTTGTAACCCAATCTTCCATAGTGTGATTTCAGATTTTGTAGGAGATGATATGAATATATACCATGACATGCTTCAGGATATACATTTTCAATTGCGTTTTCGTTACTATTGCGACGATCCGATATAAAACACAACCCTTCTCTATCCCCATATGCCTTTCTCAAATTTTCAAAAAACAACGACCAAAATCTGTCATTCTCATTATCACCAATCCCGAAAGCAAGTATAACTATGCAGTTATTTGCATCCTGTGTACATGCCAATGAACAGAATCCTACCTTAATGTCCATTTAGATACGTGTCATCGACCACAACAACAGGCCTATAATGTTTCCATCCCTGAATTTATGCACCGAATGCCATGAAATAATATTTGAACCTATTATGACCATCAAACTGTATTCCTGTGACCATCCCAGGATTTGTTTACTGCAACATGGAAAAGAATCTCGAGATCTAACTAAATGAATCTATAGAGTTACCTCTAATGATTTTCAAAGTTTCCTAACGAGATCTCCAAGCCTTTATATAGTTCAAAGATATTTCATATGTATGCAACATGTCATTATGTATATCATTTGGAGTGTATATGGTGCGCGATGATGGGAATTTGTATTTAATGCAAGAAGACACAACTGAATTTGTCGCTTGCCTATGAGTACCTAATATAATATTTGAAGTACACGTATGACCTTCTGCAATGTGTCTAATTTTAAACATCTCTACTATGGCCAGCTTTGATGCTCTGCATATCCAATCACACTCGTTATGACTACACTTAACAACGTAGTCTTTCTTGTTTGATCGAACAACTATAAAATCAAACATATTTTGGATTGCATATAAGGACAATCTCAGTTTTAGAATCTCATTGTTCCGGGAAAACCACTCATTTCTCTACTTCTCTAGAGTCAGCTACTGATACAATTGTGTACACATGTTTGAAATCATGACATGATGGTTCTATTATTGATCCACATATATCTATTGACATATCTAGTAACGAGAATTCCTTTTCATTAGATTGTACACAAATTGGTACTGTGATACGCTGTTTGACACATTCTACAGCCGTGACCTCAATTTTAATTGGATACTTGGAAGGGTCCTGATGCATATTCTTCATCACCATGTATGACAACACATTATTGTCATTCTTGATTGTGATCGGAGGCAGATCACTAACCAATTCATAACTTATTGTGACTGTGACCTTAGTACGATCGAACCCAAACTCTGTCATAACTGTATCTAGAAGCTTCTCATACTCGCAGTTATGACCGATCAAACCAATGATAGCTGCGATCCATTCATCAAACAAATGTGATTGTTTTCCATTTTTGCAAAAGAAATAAACTTAAATAATATCTGTAAATAATAAAATTCTAAGTAACAACGAAAACAAGTCACACTTTATTAATCATGGTCACATGTTGTATATCTGTAGGTCACAGTATTATATTTAATTAAACAACATGAACGCTAGCTATCATGGACCGATTATAGATTTCGAAGCACATGTGTGACTAGGTTGCTGACATAATTCTGATTAATAACAAAAGCATGTTACTGTTTTTAAAATTGTAGGTCATATATTATGAATTCAACTTGAACACTAATGATCACGGACATATCAGAAAATTCGAAGCACATGAGTGAACATGTCACTAACCTCAGTCTAAGCTAGAACAAACGAATGACACAATTTTCCTAAAATACATGTAACATATTATGATTTCAATTTTTTTTTTTTTCATGAAGCGAACATGGTTACAGATTAATGCTAATAGTCAAAACATAATCATTGTCAGTCGCAGAAGTCTTCATTAACATCACTCAATGCATTTATTCAAATAGAAGTCACCAAATCGTGATCAATTATTCATAAAAAAGGTGTCTTCAGTTGTTTTATTAATCAATTCTCATAATTCTAATGTCATAAATTCACCTACTATTGATAAGAACATTGTGGCATTACATAAACATGCAATTAATTGATTTAGAATGACATACTCGATCTATACAAATCTATTGATTTTGAAGATGATTGATGTAGTAGAAATTTGTTTCATGAATTGTTTGATTTCTTGGTGGCTATAATCTCACTGTATTCTTCGAATAGTGACATGGAATTTTCGATTAACGTCGCCTCTGAAATTTTTGGTGGCTATAGAAAGACAATTTCAGATTTCTGTGTTGTTGTCGTTTAATCATCGGGCTGCATAACGTATTATATTTTGGGGAGGTAAATTTGTTAGAACAGAGAATCCAACATTCTGGTAAGTCACACCTTTTTTGAGGAACCTGATTTTGTGAAATTTTTTCTATTTTTACATTGCCACAGAACTCATTATTGTCTAATATAGTTGAAATAATTCTAGGTTACCACTTCTTTTTGGAAATAAAAAAAATGTAGGTAATAAATTCTGAAACTTATTTCATTTGCAACCTACGCGTGATGAGTAGGCTACTGATATGAAATCTAGTTTCTTACAATATGAATGTTTGAATATTATACAGCCAATAGAACTCCAAAATCACGAATCCGGGCTCAGTCTCAAAACCGAACCACCACAATTGCGAGGAGAACTTCCAAGTAGCCAACACT
>CAIGRL010041622.1:0-14498 GCA_903798325.1 Fraxinus xanthoxyloides
AACATATTTCAAATCACATATATCTCTATGTATTAGCTCTAAAGGTGTAGTGTTCCTTTGAATCGAGTGGAACAAAGTTTTAGCTAATTTTGCTTCAACACACACTTCACATTTATAATTAGGATTTAAGTGCCGGAATTAAACTTTTATTCATAAGTTTGCACAAAGATTTAAAGTACACACGTCATAATCAACTATGCTACAAAACACGACAACTCAAGCAAGTAAATAGAATTTGAACTTTTATTCATCGAGTTTTGTCTTGGTACAATAGTAAGAGCGTTTAACTTGAACATTCCATCACATATGTATGCCTTGCCTACATACATCTCATTCTTAGACAGTACAAATTTATTGGATACAAATACTAGCTTAAAGCTATTTTTACTAAGAAGAGACCCGGACACTAAATTCTTTCGTATGTTTGGCACATGTAGGACGATCTATTTTTCGGATGTTATCTTCCAAGTGAATTTGCCTTGTCCTTCAACCTTGTAACTTGTAGAGTTTTCCATGTAAAGTTGTTCCCTGTTCAGTTCTTGATAGTTGGAAAACATGGTCATATCTGAACATTCATGACAGGTGGCACCGGTATTAACCCACCATTCCCTTGAGTTTTCAATCATGTTGCACTTAGAGACAACCGCGATAGACTCATTTCTTGCATCCCTTTAGAAAGGGTGTCTTCCTCAACCATATTGGCTTGAGCATTTTTCTTTGGCTTTCGACATTTACTTGAACGATGTCCAACCTTTCCATAATTATAGTAGTCCCTCTTTAACTTCTTGGCTTTCTTGGAGTTATCTCTACACGATGTATCATCGGAGATCTTTCGTTTCTTGTTGACAGCCTTCGTATCCGTTTCAAAAAAATTAGCTCCAAGTTAGACAATAGACCTTTTCTCAGTTTATCTATTATCCTCATCAATCCTCAAACGACTGATCAATTCTTCCAAGTTCAACTCCTTGTGTTTGTACTTGAGATAGTTTTTAAAGTCTCTCCACTAAGAGGGGGCTTCTCGATGATGGCAGCAACTCAAAAAGATTTACTCAATTTCATCTTCTTGGCATATATGTCATATAGTAGAACTTGAAGTTCTTATTCTTCACTTATCACAGTTTTGGAATCCACCATTTTGTAATTCGAAAGTTTGCCGACTATGAACTTCTTTTAATATGAAGAACTAAAAATGCAGCTAAGAAGTAAAAAGAAGAAAAAGAAAAATGATAATCCGAGACAAGTGATGACACTTTCTCCTTAAGACAATATTGCCTCGCTATGGTGCTCATAGTTGTCGGCACTTGTCGTCCAAGTTACAAAGAATTAAACTTATGTTAGTAGCACTTCAAACCATAAATTACGACGAAATTTCGACATAGTTTCTCTCTACAAAGAAGAAAATGGTTTTGAAGTGTTTTGAAAGTGATTTGCAAGAAATTTTATGTAATGTTCAATGCAAATATGGTATAGGATGCAAAAGGGACGTTCAAGGGTCATATATAGAGGATGAGCGGTTTTTAATGAAATGTCGCGCCCCAACCTCAGCAACTCTTGCCAACGGTCGCATCATTCACCGTTGTTTGCCAATCGCCATCGCCTCGCTCGAACGATGAAAATAGTGAATTTTTTGCTAGCCTGTCACTTGAGCGAGCTGACCTATTGCTCGAGTGACAGCCCAGCCATAAGCTTGTAACAACCTTAGTCAATTTTCTAGACAACTTACTTTATTTTCTTCCCAACTTTGAACCGCAATTTCTCATTCATCCAGAATTTATTTTGAGATTCCAAATATACAATGATGATCTATTCAACGAGTAGAACAAGTTAGTCTATTTACTTTTGTAATTTGACCATCGGATCAAGTACGAATATTTAGCTGAAGTTGACTCGAAATTCAATTTTTCAAGTTTTGGTTTAACCAATTTCAATCTTTCACAACTAATTCCAATAGAATTTTCATTCAAAAATAAAATGTTAGATTGATACCCTTGAAGCTAATTAGAACTACAAATCTAGTTACGCTCAAATTGATCTTTGTCAATTTTTGAGTTTTTTATTTGTTTTCACTTTTTAAGTTTTTGTCACTTTTCAAATTTTTTGTCAATTTTCGTTTAGCAATTTTTCTTTTTTATTTTCAGAGGATTAAAAGTTGATCATGCCAAATGAATATTGGTTTAAATTTATATAATATGTCACTTTTCGATGAAAAGACATGATACTTTTTAGAAGTGATATATCTTGGCTCTTTAAAAAAAAGTAACATGCATTTCACTTTTTTACACTTTGAATTTCATAAATTTTTGGTCAAATTTATCTTATATATAAATATAAGGATACACAAGTTGTTTTATTGATGAAATTGCATATCAATGGCACTTGGTATTTGCCTGACTTTGGAGGACAAACTTTGAGCCATAATGGATTTGGTATCACAGACATCTGGATTCAGATAGCTTCGATTGTGGCCATTCAGTGCATCATTGGGGATGGAGGAGCATATTCAGATAGATCAAACATCTCATCTCCTTCAAGCAAGACACTATTTCGCACATTTGTCGTGAGGGGAACTAGGTTGCAGACTCTTTAAATTTAGAGGGTTGGGACCAACGCTGTTATGAAGAGTATGGACCATTTGATATTTCACATCAGAGTCGAGTGCTTTTGTAGATTGATATATTTGAATTGCCCGACTTCAAAGGTTTATAGTCTAGATTTCATATGCTTTGTTTTTATTGTATGGGAAGTAGTATTTCCTCACTTATTGCTTTCTCGTTGTTTTTGGATATTTGTTGCTTTGTTACTTTTAGGAGGTTAGATTTATGTCCTACTCTTTTCCTATATTTTGGTATTTTATGATATATCCATGGTTGGAGAATCTTAACCCCTATCAACCTTCCTAGTGGAGCCTAAAAACTTACTAAGAAGGTGTGGATGTATTTAATTAAAAAAACGACGATTTAGTATCTTTTTAATAGTACCAAAACATAACTTGTTAAAAAAGTGAAATTTACATTGTAACAAAGGTTGTTGTTTGTTCATTCTATTGGGACATCAATTTCAGTTATTTTGTCATTTTTATTTTCGTTATTTTGTTCTCTTTTGCTTACATAACTAATGAAGATATTAATTTTATCTATATTTGCAAAAAGAATAAAAATGAAATAAAGTTAGATTATTTTTAGCAAATTGACTCGTATGCAAAAATTAAAAATAAAGTGTTTTATCATGTTATTTTTTATTATAAAGTAAGGATTGAATTCATATTCACATTTATATTTTCATAAATACACATGTATGCATCTCTTTAATTGATTCTAAAGAATTCAAATAAGATAAATCGCGACCATCTTAGAAAAAGAGTTACAGAAAATGTCACTTTCAAATTTTAACATCTTAATTCATATGCAAAAATATAAATAAAGTGTTAAATCTTATACTTTTTAATGTAAAACAATGCTTCAATTCATATCCATATTTAAATTTTCATAAACGCAAATGTATCCATCTATTTAATTAATCCTAAAGAATTTAAATGAGATGGACTGCAACCATCTTAGAAAAATGTGGCAGAAATTGTCAGTTTCAAGTTTTAACATCTTAATTCATATGCAAAAATGCAAATAAAGTGTTGCATTATGTTAATTTTTAATGTAAAATAAGGTTTCAATATTTAATTGATATAAAGGAATTCAAATGATACAAAATACGACATTTAAAAAAAGAAAAAAAAAAGTGCCAAAGAGAGCCAATTTTTCTCCTTTTCATTTTCACAAACAACTTGCTTCCATCACTTGAATTGATTCAAAGTTGACTTTTTATTTTTTTTTTCATATATATTAACTTAATCTAATGCTTATAAATCTGAATTTTATTATTTAATAACTCAAAATTATTAATCTAAAGATGAAATTTTATATGTACTAAAACAAGAACCTCAACAGCATCATAATCAAACAAAATATGAACTAATGGAATAAAAAAATAGAAATAATACAAAACTATATATATGAATTGATTATTTGCAGATTTGAGAAAGAAAACTTTGGAGAAAAGGTAGTTAAATCAACTTTTGATTTTGTTTGGATTTGATTATTTCCTTTTATGATTTCGATTTTGCTTGATTTGAAGAATGGTGGATTCGGATTTTGAGCTTGTAATCGTCCTTTCCTTTTAGTAGGTTGATCGTATATAATATGTTATTTATAATTAAAATTATAGTATTTGTCATTTAACCCATGTTTCTAATGATTTTCCAAAATAACCTCAAACATAAGGGCATTTCTGTAAGTACTTCTTGTTTTTATTTGTTAATTTGTTGGACAATTATTTATAGATATGGGGCTTGGGTAGCAATGGGCTACAGCACTGTGCTGCCACCTCCATATCCGCATTTGTGAAGGGAATCAAATTGCGGACTAATGAACGGCTAGATACATAACAATGATTTTGGGGTATATGAACTTTTAAAAGAAAAAGGACTCCGTGTAAGCGACAAACAAAGCATTTCGAGGTCATTTCAATTAGATTATGTTCTTAAAATTGGTCATAGCTAAAGGAGCCACAAGATGGAAGATCAAAAGGGGCCAATATTTCAGGCATTACCATTATTATTTTATACTAGAATGTGAAAGAAAAGATTTATAACATGAAATAAGAGAGGTTTATGTAATTTTGAAAAGAGAGGATGCGTCTCTAAAATCGTCAAAAGATGTTTCTCGGACTTGTACAATCAAAAGAAAGAAAAAATTGAAACAGAGTTGAGGTGAATTATGACTTAGCAAATCTTCTTAAAACAAATTTCATCTCTTGCATGGGTGTCAACATGATTATCGGACGTCTTTCTCTCCAGATACAATGCTTCTTCTTCCAAAGTCAATATTGCACTACACTAACCTTGTCCGTCCAGCCAAAATGTTGACAACATTTTTCTCAGGCAGAATGGACTCGAACTAAAAATAGCTAGAACGGAATTTTATTTCTGTAAAATAATTCGGACATAATTATTTCAGCAAAATAAACGAAACATATTTTTATTTAAAGGGATGAGAGAATTAGAAATCAATTAATTTTTAATTGATTAGGTGTAGGATTTATGGATTGAAGGTCTCTATTTATAGATTCCAAGTGGTTCAAGTGGATGGGTACACTAATTAGCTAGATCAATATCAGGCCTCATATGACACTACTTCAAATTTGTAGTCCAGATTGTATACCTTTGCGATAGTCCATGTCTCTTCATCATACACAAGTCGATAGGGATGGACACGTTCAATCATCACCTCTAACCATGCGATGCCACGAGCTACAGCACCACTGCAACGAAACATTTTTGAAGAAGTCGAAATGATCTAGGAAGATGAAGAACAATACTAATGAAAAACAATGCATCAGGATAGATAAATTTTGCTTTGAACCTTGCTTAATATGAATCTATCAAACTTACATGGCTAATTGGTGAACACAATGTTTTGAACTGTCAATCATTACTGTAGGTCTAGACTCTATTGTATTGATTATTTTGGCCATGAACTCTCTAGGTTCTATAAGTGCATCAGAGAATTTGTCCATGTAAAATTCTCATTTGAACCGACTAAGTTCGCAGTCATATATGTGATATCCTATAAAGAATACCCTAAAATACTCTACTTGTATTGTTTACAAGATATAATTATCATTAAATGCATAAATTATCCTAACCATCACTTGCAACAGCATTTACTTGCATAATTCAAATAGGAAGGAGTTAAAACTCCAAATGACTTCTCATCGAGTGATTCATAACTAGTTTTCTTATTGAATCTAGTTCATTGGATCTCCAGTTGACATGATAGGTTTCACTAAGTTGACCCATTATTTAGGTTTTAAACACATTTTCCTCGATCCATAGTCTATTATCTATCTAATAACCCTTTTGACTTAACAAAATCAATTGATAGTGTTCTATTTGAGAGTAACTGCCTAACATTATGTATATGACTTATACGTGTCGATTTGCCACTGTACACAAAACTTTCCGCTCTAGCAATAGTTGCTTGACAATCATTGTGAATACATATGGGCTATTTATTATTTATAATGGATTCAATCCTGCTATTTATAACTTCCTTTCAGAATAAAAATTTTGGGCTAGCCATAACATCTTTAAATCTTAAAAACTTGTTTTCAATCATAAATTAAATAATTTTATAAGCATAACATGCATTAAAATTTTTGGACTTGTGTACTAAGGACCACTGCTTTTGATAACTAAAGACAAAAGAGAAGTCCGGATTAGAGGATTTAACAACCTTAGCTATTTTATTCATTCTTGGTTCTTCATTGCATTCAAAATATCATCACTTTTTCTTTTTTCCAATACTCTTGGTTTATCTCTTTTATTAGGAAACACACTTTCAAAAAATTCCACATATGTGGATTCAATAATTGTATTGACATGAATATCACTTATTCATATTTATACATAAGAAATTTATATATGCTATTTTCTATTGCGTATCTGATAAAAAAAAATACAATCAACAGTTTTAGAACCTAACTTGATCTTTTTAGAAAGTAGAATAACCAAATTCGCTTAGCATTCCTGCACTTTTAAATATGTGTAGTAATGAATTCTTCTTTTTATACAATTCATTAGTTACTAAACCATTTTTCTATGATGAACTAATTAGCATTTAAAACTACTTCCCTCCCACAAGTTATTCGGTAAATCAAAACTAATGAGCATAGCATTAACGATGTCTTTTAAAGTTTTATTTTTCCTCTCAATAATTTCATTTTGTTGAGGAGTATATAGAGTGGTTGTTTGGTGAAAAGTACCAAACTTAGCACATAATTCATCAAAAGTAGATGAGTCATATTCATCGCCTCTATAGGACTTCAGTACCTTGATTGTGTTGCCAAGTTGATTTTTAACTTAATTTTAATAAATGACAAATACATTCTGATGTGATCTATGATATGAGGATAAGTTCTGATGTGAACCAACCAAGAATTGATCTTGGGAACCTACGAATAAGATGGAACCATCCCAAGAAAGTTAGAAATCACGTCGCACAAAGATCAATCAGACCCATTGTTCGACCCGTATCAAGAACAGAGATTACGCGTAAGAAATCTGACCCGTTAATTACTCGGAACAAGAATCGTGAAGTGGGAACGCCACAAAATGATTGCAAAACATTTTAATAAGTTCAAGTTAGAATTTTAAACCACAAAGAACATAAAGAAATAAAACTCTCAAATTTAATTTAATTCTCTCAAATAATCAAAGTTTTCTTTACATTGAATAATAAAAGATCCTATTTATATGAAACTATGAAAAATCTTAATTTAGCTAGATAATCTTGTGCTTAATTCAAATACATCACAAAAGAAGCTAAAAGATGGTATTTACATCAAATTAGGAAACTACCAAAAAGATAAAATTCTTGCCAAATTTTTATACCATTGTTCACTAACTTGTTTTTCGACATGTTTCTGTGTGACCACAAGTTCAAAAGTATCATACGCCCATGCAGAATTTCGTGACAATTTTAAATTATGCTCATGAACGAAAATTCGACACCCGAGCTGAAAGTTATGCCCATTTTAATCAATGCTACTCATTTTCTTTCTAAATATCTTCCAAACCTTGAATTTAACTCGTTTCAGCTCTTGAACCCTTCATGAAAGTTGAACATTGGCTTTTCAACTTTACCCTTCTGAACTCCATTTCTTGAACCCTTGACTTGTGTGATCTGACCAAGTGATTGCATGTCTCTGATTATATAAAGTTTCGACAATGATCCATTAATTGTTGAGGAAGGGCATATGATTAGGTCACGAGCAAAGCGGGTCAAATAAGTAATGAGACTACTTGTTCAAGCTACGATGGATGAAACATTGATCACGACAAATAAAGAGACAAGTTTCATATTGGGCATGGGAGTTGAAGCGAAGTGAAGCAACTTGATTCAAGCAATGGACGGAGGGGATGAAAGTTCAGGGCATGCAGTCTCATGCCCCTTTACTGAAACCCCACCAGTGGAAGGTTTCAATTTATCCATGTGACCACATAGATTTACACTATGTAGCTGCATAGTACAATTCCGGTCACAATTTTTTCAAATATCGCGCAATTTTCTATTTTAGTTAAAATTCTTGTATGCAATATTTTTTATATCTTTAGGATTTGATTATGTTTTGTAGCTAGATTTTGTGGGGTTCTTATAAATAGGACTCATTCTATTCATTATAAAACACATAATTTGAGAGATATTATTGCAAAGCATATTGTTTTCTTCTTATTCTTATTCAGCTAATTTTGAACTTACCAAGATTATTTCTTGTCGTGTTCAAATAAATAGATTGAGATTTTTGAGTCTTGTAATCATATGGTCAACATATTATCGGCGATTGTATTAGTTCCCTGATTCAATTTTTTTTAATCAAATTTAAACATTGATTTCTTGGCTTTTTTGGGTTGAATATATCTTGTGTTGATTTCATAGCTACCACTACTATGTGGGTTCGCATCAATTGGTATCAGAGCAAGATTCCAAAAATCAATGTTATAGTCTAGTTATTTTTCCTTTTTGTTTGAGTCTTTTGTTCTTATTTCTTCGTGTTCTTCACATTCTTCAATTTTTTGAGTCTCCAATCGGGAAAAATAAATTCTGAAACTTATTTGTGTGCTAATTTAGTATCTAAATCAATTTTTATTTCCTTTATTGGTATTTAGTTGAATTTTTGAGCAAAACAAAATAACGAAAATTCGAAAAAAAGTTGCTAGCAACATACTATTTCATTTTTTAGTCAAAAAAATATATATTCCCAATTCAAAAGTGTCCAATTCAAATTCAAGAAATACCTCTTGAGTATTTCCTTAGTGTCCATTTAAAGCGTCAATTCCTATTTTTTGAGTCATTCTAGAGTCAATTTTTCTTACTTAAATATTTGCTTGAAACTCTACAAGGATTAATTTTGATTGAGATCAAATTAGTTCTATGAAGTACTTGCAAGAAAGCATTGAGTGGAAAAAGAAAAAGTTGTGAGACTAATAGAGGAAAAAAGTCAATTTGAGTGATACACGAATGTATACACGTGAGGCAAATATTAATTTAGAATTAGGATGTCAGATAGAGACGATTCTACTTCGAATAGGAATAATAGTCAAGTCAACATGTCGGATGAGGTGATGCGATGGTTCGAAAGTTTGTTTGAGGATGTGAGAGACATATTGGATCGGAAAGACACATTGCTTGCTAACTTACGTAGTGAACAACCTAGAGATATTCCTAATGCAAGGATGCAAGGAAAGTGGACTCATCGAACGAATTTTGTTGGAGAATGTGAAGCTGATAGTGACATTAATGAGGATGCATTGATGGATGTTAAGTTAGGAAGAATGAGAGAGAGAAGAGTTAGGCATAAAAGGAGGGGTAGAGATCTTATTAGAGATGGTGTTGATAGAAGTATGGACAATATCAAAATGACAAATCCTTCATTCAAAGGAATGAGTGATTTGGAAGCATACTTGGAGTGGGAAAAGAAAGTAGAATTGATATTTGATTGCCACAACTACTCGGTGAAAATTGCTATTCTTGAATTTACCAATTATGCTATCATTTGATGGGATCAAATAGTAACATCTAGGAGGAGAAAACGTAAGAGGCCTATTAATACATGAGAAGAATTGAAAGTTATCATGAGGAAGAGGTTTGTGCATAATCATTATTGTAGGGAGCTTTTTGGAAACCGAAGTGTTATAACAATAAAGTTATGTGGCCGTTTCAAAAGGTAAAAATAAGCTATGAAAGGGAAGAAAGGAAGTTGCTAGCGAAGCTACACCAAGACGAGATCTCAATCCCCTTGGAATTGGGATATCAAGTGTTTTAGGTGTTTGGGATCATGACACATTGCTTCTTAATGTCCAAACAAAAGGGAGATGATCTTGCGCGATAATGTGGAGTGGTGAGTGATAATGAGGGTGAATATGATGACATGTCAGAATTGGAAGATGCTAGTGAAGGAGAGAAAGTAGAGTACGTAGTGGAAAGGATATTTGTTACACAACGAGCTCTTAGTACTCAAGTCAAAGTGGATGACTTGGATCAACAAAGAGAGAACATATTTCATACGAGATGTCACGTCAACAACAAGGTATGTAGTATGATTATTGATAAAGGTAGTTGTATGAATGTGGCCAACACTATACTTGTTGAAAAATTGGGATTTACTATACTAAAACATTATAAGTCTTATAAATTGCAATGGTTAATGAATGTGGAGAGGTTAAGGTGAAGATGAGAGTGTTGGTGAGTTTTTCAATTGGAATGTATCATGATGAAGTGATATGTAATGAAGTGCCTATGCATGTGTGCATATCTTGTTGGGAATGTCAAGACAATATGATAGGAAGGTAATGCATGATGTCACAAAAATAGGTACAATTTTACTAAGAATGGAAACTCTATTAATTTTACACCGTTGACACCACAATAAGTGTTTGAAGATCAAATCAAATTGAAAAGTGAGAAAGAAAAAAGATTGAGAGAAAAAGAAAGTGAGGTTGATCTTTCACAACAAGAGAGCAAAAAGGAAAATAGTAATGTGGCTAAAGTGAGAAAAAATAATAGTCACAAGAGATGAAAGAAAAAGAGATTGCGAGATGAAGGAAAAATCGAATGTGAATTTCTTTGCAAAATAGAGTGAGTTAAAGATGGCAGCAGTTGAGAGCTGACCTCTTATCTTGTTGGTTTATAAGGAGTCGTCCCTTAATCGTGAGGAATCTAATATACCCCTCCTAGTTTGGCTACTTATTTGTTGTACGAATTCGAAGACATGTTCCCAGAAGACATGCCTAGTGGGGTACCACCCATTTGAGGCATTAAACATCAAATTGACTTCATACTTGAAGCTGTCATTTCGAATAAGCTAACTTATCTGAGTAATTTTGAGAAGACTAAAAAACTTCAAAGGCAAGTGGAAGATGTGATGAGCAAAGGGTATGTGAGGGAGAGTATAAGTCTATGTATCATTCCAATGCTATTTGTGTTGACTGTAAGGTTATTAACAATATAACGGTAAATTATCATCATCATATTCCAATGTTAGATAATATGTTAGATGAATTACATGGATCATGCATATTTTGTAAAATTGATCTTAAATGTGGTTATCATTAGATTAGGATGCGTGAAGGAGATGAGTGGAAAATCGCCTTTAAAACTAAACATGAGTTGTATGAATAGTTGGTCGTGCCATTTGGACTTACTAATGTACCTAGTACATTTATGTGATTAATGAATCATGTTTTACGTGCATTTACAGGTAAATATGTAGTAGTTTTACCTCTCTCTCTCTCTCTCTCTCTCTCTCTCTCTCTCTCTCTCTCTGTGCGCGCGCGTGCGCTTATTAACATGGATATAATGTCCTTCGTACATAGGTATGGATGATGGTTTATGTCCATGTACATGAGAAACAATTGAAAAAGGAAAATTTGTTGATATCTTAAAATAATGATAGTAACTTCTGAATTTTATTTCTACTTGAGGATGGTTGAAGCGAATTCCAGCATATAAAATAAGCCTATGGTTGATGGAAAAACATAGTTTACTAACTAAATTTGACCTTACATGCGGAATTATACAATTAACAAGCAACAAGTCACTTTTAATTATTTCTAGATAGTTAAACAAACAATTCAATTATCATAAGTTGAATTACCACAGTTTGTAATAAGAAATCAATAAATAACACCAAAAATTGATGAAGGAGAAACCCAACTAGGTAAAAACTTCGAACCAAGCAAGTTATTTTCACTACATACAATATGGATTACGGTCCATTTCCAACCTAGCAAATTCCACTAGTTCTCGCTGTTGTAATTTTTGTAATCTCTAAGATATGATGTATCCATCAGTTTCTCGATCTTCTACTTCCTGTAACTTGCAAGATCTGCTGTCTCCTTCCCGTTTTCCTTATCTTTTTCAATTATCTCTTTCAAGTTGAATTCCAAGAACCTGCTCCAAGGTCTTGTGCTCTTCATGCACTTGTGATCCAATCCCTCTTAACCTCTAGAAACTTTTGAAGTCCAATTGAGAAAGTACATTCCTAAAGATGTTTAGGAAGTATGTGTTTTGGATTTTTCAATATGATATTTTCCCAAATAGGTGGTTAAATGATCTCAATAATAAAGGATAAATCACAATGAAAGAATATGTTCTTGAATCTTTAGAAGATGAGGCAATGAAAATAATGAAAACCATATTTAAATTTCGAGAGAGTAAATGGGTTGAATGGATGGGAAAATCTGTTTAAAAACTCAAATTAGGATTTTTCGTATAAACCTGTCGCTCGAACAATACCTGGCGATAGGTGAGCGACANCACTCCCTCTTAACCTCTTGAATCTTTTGAAGTCCAATTGAGAAAGTACATTCCTAAGGTTGTTTAGGAAGTATGTGTTGTAGATTTTTCAATATGATATTTTCCCAAATAGGTGGTTAAATGATCTCAATAATAAAGGATAAATCACAATGAAAGAATATGTTCTTGAATCTTTAGAAGATGAGGCAATGAAAATAATGAAAACCATATTTAAATTTCGAGAGAGTAAATGGGTTGAATGGATGGGAAAATCTGTTTAAAAACTCAAATTAGGATTTTTCGTATAAACCTGTCGCTCGAACAATACCTGGCGATAGGTGAGCGACAACCTCTCACTTGAGCGAGAGTCGGGCGACAGGCGAGCGACGGGGATTCTGTTTTTGTCATTTCTCCTTTTTTATGCTCAAACCCTAAATCTCGTAACCAAACTTATACAAATTGCACCATAGGTCCTTAATTTTTACAATACGTTACAAATTAGTCGTTTTGTATACATAATCGCCAACACTAAAAGCCTAACAGTTGATATAGCTAAAAATAAGATTTTTTCAGTTTGTGTATCCCATTCAATATGTGATGCAAATTAATTATTAACCTTGATTTATATTTTTATTAAAACTTTTAGCTATATGAAGCAAAGGCTAAATTTTACGTAGGTATTTCATTTTTAGTATAATATTTGTGTTATAATGTTGTTATTTTTTTGACTTTTATTAATGTCCTCACACTGAAATGAAATTCTAATGCCACCTTGGTCGTGATCCATCTTATAAACCTTTATCCACACAATTGAGACAAGTAGCTCATGTACCCACCTACCAATTTTTGACATTTGATACCAAGGTAACTTTAGATACAATGGTGTAAATTTGATTCCCTTTGTCGGCCTTCGAGTTTCTTGGTGTCGTGCTTAATCAATTGTGTTTTTAATTCTCCGAGCATATAAAATTTTTGATTCTTGAAGCTACGAGAAGTCAAAATTAATCAATCACAAATATATCCGACAATTTCTAAAAATTAGCATTCCCAAGGTAGTTATGAAACTGGGCTAATCCGTCATCAATTGAATTGATTGTGGACTGAATACTTGTAAGAAAATATTAAGAATTACAAAAATTATTCTCCTTTTTAATGATAGGTGACAAGAAATTATTAAGAAAATACAAATTACTCTCTCTAGTTATTGAAAGAAGACAATAATTGAAACAATAATCTCCTCTCTCATTCAATAAGCAAATAATTGTACGGATTAAAACTATTGCTATTATTTTCAGACAAGTCTTATCTTCTTTTAACTTTTCTTTTTCTTTTTCTTTTTTAGGTCGGTAGGACACATAAGTTATCAAGTACCTGTTTGGTTTTGCTAGAATTATTTTTTGTTTTTTATAAAAATTAATAAAATGTGTGATTAAAAAATTGATAAAAATTGTGAAATTTATGAAATGTGTGGTTAAAATTAATTATTTTTAGTTTAAATTTTTATTAATTATTTTAGCTAAATGAAAAAGGGCTAAAATGGCCAATTCAAACTTTTCACGGTAGGTTGGCAAGTAATTGGAGAAATATTCACTGGGTAGGTTGGTAACTCCAACAAACATTAACGTGTTTTTAATGATATTTTCACTAGGTAGGTTGGCAAATAATTGGAGAAATATTCAAAAAAGTAATGCATTGTTATATTAAAGTAAATGGGAAACTTGAGAAAGCTGTTAAACATTTTATGTGATTTTGCCCCTGTTTGTTCCATATTATTTTTTTCATTCTCATTCTTCTACTTATTTTCAATCACACATTCTTCAATAAAATAACATTTTCCATCACATCAATAACTTTTCCTTCTTTTTCAACCACACATTTTCCATCAATCTACTATCTTTCAAAATAATGTGGTTCAAACGCACCCTAAATGAAAGAAATAAGTGAATAACGAAAAAGGGTGAAATCTAAAGTTTGAAGACTAAATTGGAAATTTTCAATATTTGATTTAGACCAGGAAATGATAATTGAAGATTGCTAAGAGTCATCCGGATGCAATTAGAAGTCAAAAAGAAGTGAAATATTATCAAAATATTTTCACAAATCAATTTTCAATCGCACAAATATGTTCCGGATTGTTAGTCGGAAATTGAA
>CAIGRL010041635.1:0-19060 GCA_903798325.1 Fraxinus xanthoxyloides
GTGATCCGGTGACTGTTTGCACCGGTCAGACGTACGACCGTTCCAGCATAGAGTCGTGGGTGGCAACCGGGAATTTTACTTGCCCGGTTACCCGCGCGCCTCTTTTAGATTTTAGTCTTATTCCAAATCACACTCTGAGACGGCTTATTCAGGATTGGTGTGTTGCGAACCGGTCGTATGGGGTGGAGCGGATTCCAACTCCGAAACAACCCGCTGACCCGTCTGTGGTCCGGATGTTATTGAGTCAGGGTTCATCTGAATCGGTTGCTTTCAATTTGAGACTCGTTGCTTTGAGGAAACTAAGAGCTCTTGCTCGTGACTCGGATAAGAATCGCGCTGTGATTGTTGCGAATAATGCACGTGAGATTCTTCTTTCCATTGTGTTCTCAGATGTTAGTTCCAACTCTTCCGAGTTGAATCACGAATCGCTTGCGATTTTGTCTATGATTTCACTCTCTGAGGCAGAGTGCTTGTACGTGGCTACCATTTCGGATCGAGTTGGGTACCTGGTGAAATTACTATTCCATTCAAACATTGATATCCGAGTAAACTCGGCTGCGTTGATAGAGATTGTTGCGGCCGGAATAAGGTCCGCGGAGCTCAGAGCACAAATCAGCAATGTTGATGGAATATTCGAAGGTATCGTTGGAATTTTGAATTGTCCACTGGCAAATGCGAGGGCTTTGAAAATCAGTATCAGGGCCTTGTTCGCTTTGTGCCTTGTGAAGCAACATCGTAACAAGGCTGTCACTGCCGGATCGGTGCCGGCGCTGATTAATAGGCTGCTGGAGTTCGAGAAATGTGACGCAGAGAGGGCGCTAGCGACAGTGGAACTACTCTGCCGGATATCATCAGGCTGCACATCCTTCGCTGCCCACGCGGTAACAGTGCCACTCCTAGTAAGAATCATTCTGAAAATCTCCGACCGTGCAACGGAATATGCTGCTGGTGCCCTTCTTTCTATATGCTCAGCATCCGAACAGGCTCAGAGAGAGGCGGTGTCTGCCGGCGTGTTAACTCAGCTTCTACTACTCGTTCAAAGCGATTGCACGGAGAGAGCAAAACGAAAAGCCCAAATGCTGCTGAAATTGCTTCGTAACTCTTGGCCGGAGGATTCAATTGCAAACTCCGATGATTTTGCTTGCGCAGACGACGTCGTACCATTCTGATTGTTTTGTTTATCAAATCCAGGTTATTTCGTCCAGGTAAAACGGGGAAAACCGTTAAGGAAGGAATAGTACATACGGACAACTTTGCTTATGCATGTATTTTTGTACGAAAGATTTTTTGTTGAAAGAAAAGGGAAATTTCAATATCAATTTATTCTTGCTTTTTCTTTTTCTTCTCTCTTTTATTTTTACCAAATTGCATCTGTTGGGATTTTATTCTTTACTAAAAGGTTATTTTTCGAAGTCAAACTTTAATATTAACCACATATTTTGTAAGATTTACAAATATTACCTACTTATTTATCAATTATTTCTTGAAATGTAATTTTTTAGTATGGAAATGAAACATACCAATTGGATTTTCAATAGAGAAAATTTTTGAAATCATGTTTTTTAAATTAAAAAATCATGTGATCACATCAATATATATGCTTAGATCATAATTAGTTAACCTATTGGTTACAAACACACAAGCTCATAGATCACATTTATATAATGTAACATATCATAGATACAAATTAATAGTTCACATAGTGGTAAATGTTAAAAAGTCACAGTAAAACAAATTAAGTCACATTCTATACTATAACAAACTAATTTGTCACAATCAGACATCATACGAAATCATAATTACCCAATTTATAAGTCACAATAATTTATTACAATAGATCACAGTCACATACCACTTGATTTTTAAAAGTGTTTTATATGTTTACTAATTTAAAAATTATACTCTTAAACTATTTTATTTATGAAAATTTTCATTTTCAGTATACATTGAGTCCTCGTGACCAATCCTTTAATGGATGCTCCAAAGTTCTCTTGCTCTTTGTTTGTTTTGATTTTTCGACACTTCGAGCCATATTATCTCTCTTCAAGTTTATGGATCAAAACACATGAATGATCTTTCACGATTTTCCCGGTGGTGGTCCTGGCAAAGATAGACAAGGTCCCCAAGGACCATGAAGCACCACCACATATGACATATAGATTAATTTATGATCAATTTCGTTTGACCATTGACGGTCCATAATAATGGTCCGTGTGCACACAAAAGGGTCCATTAGGAATAATGGCATATTATCAACAATTGTGGGGTATCCCCAATTGTGAGAAAAGTATAACAATTATGTTCATTAGAGATTGAAGGTGAGAGGAGAGTTTGTGATACTCAATGCTTATAGAATCATACCATGGAATTGGAATCTCACATGGGCTTTAAATTTTCCCTTTTCTTGCTCCACACAATGCACAATGCTCTAAAACCCCAAAAAAATAACCTTTAATGCATGTTTATTGAGCAATATTTCACATGAGATTTTTAAAATTTTTAATATATTATATTTTCAAAAAGAAAAAAGAAGGGGGGATAATACATAAGTCAAACGTTTACTATGCCACATTTTATTTTTAAGAAACTAAAATTCAAAAGTTCAAAACTCAGATGGTAATTAATAAATATTATATATAAAATAAAAACATAAATCCTAAAATAATGTTTTTAGTTTCCATTCTTAAAGGAGCTCTCCAAAACAATAAATCATGAAGATCGAGCAAAATAGAAAAACCACATAGACCTATCCGGAGCAAATAATATCACATTACCATCATCGAAATCTCATTATTTGAAAATCATCAGATTATTGAGATTACAATTTGGAAGCTATCAGAAGATTAAACAAATATATAACATATAGAGAACTTATCGGAGCAAATAACTGCAATTCTCACCATCGAAATCTGGTTAATTGAACCCGTTGGACGATTGAGATCATAATTTGAGAGTTTTTGACACTGTGTATCAAAAGATCAAATAAAGAGAAAATCTATAGAGAACTCGTTGAAGCAAATAACTTCAATTTTTACCATCGAAATCTGGTTAATTAAAACTCGTTGAACTATTGAGGTCACAAATTGAAAGTTGCTCACACTGTGTATCAGAATTTTTGAAGCCATGATTACAAACTGAAGTAGGAGAAATTAATGGCGTGTGACCATTTCTCTTGAATTTGTGACATGTAATCTATGCACTATAACATGTGATTGTAAACTGTTACGTGTGATATTGATTCAATGGCTTGTGACGAGGTCTCTTGAATGTGAACTGTTATCCGTGACCTGTAACATACCATTGAACTTGAATTTTTAACATGTTATCAGTGTACAAAGACATGTAACATATGATTTGTGACCAATTAATTTTGATATGTGGCCTATTAATATTAATATGTTATTTATACAATATGAATTGTAACCTGTGGAGTGTGACATGTAAACATGAGCTGTGATCAATTCTATTTGATCTGTGACATGTGAGCATGTATTTGTGACCAATGCACGATGACCTGTGACCTAGTACATATTACGTGTGACCTATCACCGTCATTGACACCACCAGTAAATATCAACAATGCATTTAGCACACACTCTAGGAACATGTGACCACCACAAACCATCCCAAGCACTGGCTATGTAGTATATCTGAAATCACCTCAAAAAGCACCCCAAAATCATAGCAATCCGAGTTCCACCGCTCTACAACACTCAGATCGCCACGCGTGCTCATTGTCGAACATTTTCGTTAATCATAACTCTTAATGCTCAGTCGTTTCTTGCCTTCATTTTTCCTTGTGATTATCTAAACCCTTAACGTAAATCCACTCATCAATCTCCCATACACTACCCCCATTTAACCTATCGTACTTTCTCTTCCCCAAATCCACTAAGCTAAGAAAATTAGAGATTTTTCCTCACCTACCTAATTTCTTGCAGGTGAGTTTAATATATTTAGTGCCCGTTTTTATTAAAAAGATGTAAGTGGTAGTATTTGAAAATGGAGAGTAACAGTAGAGAGAGAATGGAGAAGAAAATGAAAATGCTTTTGAAAAGAAATGAGGTGGGGATAGGGCATGGTGGGTACATAGGTAGATTAATTTAGTTTTATAATATTATTATTTAAAATTAAAAAATGTTGTATTATTGCCTAATTTTTGTACAAAAAAGTTTTAAATCTTATTTTTGTAAGAGGAACTTTAAAAACAAGTTCTGGTCTAATTTCCACATCACCAAAAAAAAAAGTGAAAATGGCTTGCGCATGCTTACGGACCTTAGTTGTGAATTGGGCTGCCCCACTTGTTGACCTTTGCAAGCTAGACCTACTTAGGGTCGAGCCCGAGCTATTTTAAACGGTTTGAGAAACTTCCAATCAAATCAAAAAAATTTATGTTTGATTTAGTTTTAGGCCCTGTTTGATTTGACCATTTTTTCATGGAACTTGGAAATGAAATTTCATTTTCCACCAAAAGTTATGTTTGATTAGAAAAATTTGCTTGACAATTCATTTTCCATCTTTTGCCTCGTACGATTCCAATTCCTTGGTTTTGAGGAGAATCAATTCCCACCCATTTGGTGGGATTTGGTTTTCCATGCTTTTTTTATTTTTATTTTTTTGCAATGGAAGCAAATTCTCTCTACCATTGTAACTGATACATGACAACATTAATAATTATTCAAGATGGTCGGTGAGGTGAGAGTCACTTGATATGCACTGCACGTAGAACACCACATGATAGGTCGTCTACCCCTACAAACTATCTATCACTATGAGGCCGCCTACCATCATGAGGTCATCTACGTTCACATAGGTCGTATAACATTATAACGACATCTTCCACCATGAGATCGCCTACCACCATGAGGACATATACGTTCACATAGGTCGTCTACCACCATGAGGCTGTCGACCTCCATAAGGCCGTCTATCATTATGAGGTCGTCGACCCCCATGAGACCCTCTACATTTACATGGGCTGTCTACCAACATAAAGTTGTCTACCTCCACGAAGTCGTCGACCCTCATGAGCCTCTCTATGCTTAGATAGGCTATCTATCACAATAAGTTCAACGCCACACTTAACCATGTGAACGACAATGAGCTAGAGAGGAACCACCCAACAGCGAACGTGGGTTCAACCAACCACTTGAGGAGTGATAGTCATTCTACCCGAACGTGGGGGAAGTGGGAAGAATTATGTGAGACACATGACACCAGCAACAGCCCAAACGCATACGTATCCACTAATGCCTATAAATACCTCCAAGGTGAGAAATGTTTGGTTTCTTGAAACCCTGAACTGTTGAACTTACATTATACTATCATCCCAACTGATTCTCACGCCGGAGGTATAATGGGGGAGAAAGCCAATCTCTTTTTGCAGGTAGTAACCATTGATTGAAACAATCGGACCACCACAATTGGTAAGGTAAACACAGAAGATAATCTCGTAAACATTTCAGTAACAAATTATATCCCTTTAATGGACAATTTTCATGTAAAACAAATTCAAACGAACACTAAAAGATCAAAAATTTCAATATTTTCCATGTGAAAAATTATACTGATAAAATACAATTAATTGACAATTTCTAAAAAAATAATTCTGGACAATTCAATTTCTTGTAATTCATTTTCTTTTCACCCAAATTTTACTATTACAATCAAATAGACCCTTATGATTTTGGGAAGTGTTCCACCTATCAAGGTTTTGACAAATATATTTGACAAAAAAATCTCAACTCTTAATTTAAATTGATCAAATGGTTTAGATATTCTTATTAAAACCTATCGAATTAGACATCCTTCCATTACCTCACCCCACCCTAATCGTGCCTCCCCTTTCCTCCACTCTTTCCCTCACTTATATGCACACGCTATGCATTGATATAGACAGATAGAGTCTCTCTCTCTCTCTCTCTCTCTCTCTCTATTGTGGAGAATGTTGCACAATGATGATTGGGCATTGGCTGCTAATTGGGCTGAATCTTTCTTTGATATTGGGTTGTTAGGCTGGACTATTATGGATTACTTGGTGTCCCTTGTTATGTTTAATTAAAACGTGTTCTTACTTTATTTTGAGCTTCATACATTTTTACTTAAAAGCTGGACGGTTGAGATGTCGTCAAGTGTCACCCCAATGGCTATTGAATGTAGACCTTCTAGAGACTTCTCTTTTATAGTATCTCTCAACTCTCTCTGTCTCTCATGTCGTTTCTCTGTTTCTGCACTCTGATTCTTGAAGCCCCTTTTAGATCGATGATTATATAAGTTCTAATATATCTCTTGAATGATTTGTAGAGGGTATGTACTATATCCTTGTGTGGATTTCAGGTTTTATTTGTGAGGGTTTCATATTATGTGATGTAATATTAGGTGATGCGTCTGAGTACCTGGTGTAAACTTGAACAAAGTTGTTGATCCGTGTTAATGTAGTGATTTCTTCCGGCTGGTGGAAGCTCAAAAAGGGATTAAGAACTTTATTCTGAACCTCTTGCCTTATGGCGAAAAATCTTGTATTCTTTACTTATCTTGTTATTTTTGCATATCTACTTTTACGTTTGTTGGTTAAAATTGGCTGATTTGTTGAACTTGAACATTACAGTGGTATCAGAGCTTCAGGCGATGGTTCTTGGCTTTCGATCTGTGCAAACTTTAAAGTTTTTCACATGATTCGTTTGTTCATCTTGTTTCTTGAAATCCTAATAAAGGGCTTTGGTGAGTTCGTTCCAGTTTTACAACTAATTGTTCAAATCTTTCGCTTATACTTTAAAGTTTCTTGCAAAACATTTTTTTAAAATTGGGTTTGAGACTCTTCTAGGCAATTCCTTTGTCCAGAAACCCTACGAGTTGTTTGGAATCTTAAGAACCTTAATATAAAACCTCTGCATGTGTTCTTTAATAATGTATATTGCAATTGTGATGATTTGTACTATTTCTTGTAAATTTTACAAAGGATAGGTGACTGTTCTAGCCGAAATTGAATCTATGAAATTCTGAATATTGTATATACAACTCCGCTGACTATATAATTCATTTCTGTCTCTTGAGTGCTGACATTTGGATTATTACTTGTTGTGTATACTCCCGGTATGCTCTGCTTGATCTGCATACGTTAACCATCCATTCAAATAATTTATTAGGTCTTCTTAAAAATTTGAATTGGAAGTTTTTAATGGTAAATGAGACTTTAATCTCTGGCGCTAGAAAATGAAAGCTCTTTTACTTCAAAAAAAAATGTGTAAAAGTTATTGATGAGTCATGGCCAACTGATCTTGAAATAAATAAAGTTATTGAACAAGATGAAATTGCTTAGAGTTCTTTTTTTTTGCACTTGTTTGATAATGTGCTTAGAGAAATAGGAGAAACAAAAACTGCTGCTGAATTGTGGAAAAAATTGGAGACCACTTATTTGAATAAAACCATGCCAAATAAAGTTTATCTCCTAAAATAATTTTTTGGTTTTAAACTTAACTCATCTCTTGACCTTGAAACAAACATTGATAAATTCAACAGATTAACCCGCGACCTAGCCAACTATGATGAGAAACTCTCAAGTGGACAGTTGGCCTGTGGATCTATTAAATTCAATAGGTGATAAATATAAAGATGTTAAAATGCTAATTAATATAGTAGGGAAACTCTAACTACTGAAGTGATTATTAATGCCCTAGAACTAAGGATTTAGAGTCAAAATCTGAAAGGAAAGAGTCTTCTAGTGGTCTAAATTTGATGGCTAAGTCTAAGTTCATCCCTAGAAACAATAATTTCAATAAGAAACTAGGACACGAGAAGAAAGGGAATCAAAAATATAAAATGAAAATCAAAGGTTAAAAATACTTTTGTTGTCAAGAGGAATGTCATTTTATCAAAAATTGTCCTAAGAGACTTAGTGATAATAGAATAAGTTTAAAATTAATGGTGATGCAGCTTTAACCTGCAATAATGAGACTAATATAGATTAAGTCTATGTTGTTGTTGCCCATCAGCCTAGTCAAGGATGGATTCTTGATACAGGTTGCACATTTCACATGTGTCCTAATAAAGAGTGGTTTGCTGATTTTGAAAATGTAAATGGTTGTCAAGTTTTAATGGGTAATCATATGACATGTCAAGTTAAGGGAATATGAACCATCGATTTAAGAGTAAAGAATAATAATTTTCTTGTATTAGAAAAGACTAGATATGTTCTGAACCTTCAAAGAAATCTGATTTCTTTAGATGTGTTAGATGACCTAAACTATAACATTATGATTAATGCGGGATACATTAATATTTTGAGGAATTCTCACTTGATTGTGGAAGTTCTCAAAAGACACAGACTTTACATTTTGCAAATACAAAATATTTTAGCCTCCACTTCAGAAGCAATTTTTGTTTCAAATGCTAAGTCACAAATATGGCACAAGAGATTGGGTCATATTAGTGATAAAAGGTTGCAGATTTTAAAAAGAAAAAGTGCATTTGGAAAAGATAACATTGAAAAACTTAGTTTTTGTGATTATTGCATCCTAAGAAAGCATAATAGGTTACCATTTTTGCATGAAATGCATAAATATATGTCTATACTTGAATACTTACATGTTGATCTTTAGGGACCAGCTTTTGACTCATATAGGTTTTAAATATTTCTCGCTAATCATTGATGATTTTTTTAGAAAAAATAGGATTTTTCTGTTAAAATCTAAATCTGACACTTTTGCGTCTTTTAAAGATTAGAAAACTTTGATTAAAAACCAAACTTATAAAAGGATAAAAGTATTAAATGATAATGGACTTGAATTTTGCAATTATGAGTTGTGTAAACTGCCTGGTATATTAATATACAGAACTGTTACACACACTCCACAACAAAACGGGTTGGTTGAAAGAATGAATAGAACTATTCTTGAAAATGTTAGATGCATGCTATTAAGTTCTAGTTTTCCCAAGCTATTTTGGGGAGAAGCTGCAAAAACTGTTAGTTATCTTATTAATAGAATTCCTACTAGTGCTACACATTTTAAAACTCTTGAAGCATGTGGAATGAAAAACCTGTTGACTTTAGCAATTCAAGAGTGTTTGGATGTGTAGCCTTTATACATCAATCTGAAGTGAAATTAGATCTTAGGGCTCTTAAGTGTGTTTTCTTAAGATTTGGTGAAGGGGTAAAAGGCTATATACTATAGGTAAGGGAAACCAAATGATATAAGATCATTAGATATAGTAATGTTGTGTTTAATGAAAATGATTTACCTTGTTTGAAAAACAATAACAGTTCTGAACCTTTAAGGCAGACAGAGAGTATAGAGAGAGAGAGACTGAAATTGAGGCTGAGCAAGTTGAGTATGATAATCAATTACCTAATGTTCAGATTAGAGAATTTGATGTTGATGTTGAAACTCATAGAATTGATGAGCCAGAACAATCTGAAATTGATTTAGAAACAAATCAAACTTTAGGTCATCAACTAACTTGAAATAGGCAAAGAAGACAAGATAGACCACCAGTGAGGTTTGATAATGAAGTGTCTTTGCTTACTATTCAAAGGTTTATTGAAAATGAACCTATTTTTTATGATGATGAAGAGATGCAAGATGAAATGGAATCTCTTAAAATGAATAAAACATGGGTTTTGAGGAATAGATCTAAGGGAAAAAAAGGTTGTGGATTGTAAATGGATCTTTAAGATAAAAATGAGGGAACAAAAAGAGAATGACATTAGATACAAAACTAGACTAATGGCTAAAGGCTTTACTCAAAAGGAGGGAATAGATTTCAATGAAATCTTTTTTCCAGTTGTAAGATTTACAACTATTAGAGTTATATTAGCCGTAGCAGCTCAGTTTAATTGGGAATTGGATGTCAAAACTGCCTTTTAAATGGAGATCTTGATGAAAATATTTACATGGAACAATTAAAAGGTTTTGAAATAATTAAAAAAATCATCATATAGCTTAAAATAAGATCCAAGGCAATGGTACAAGAGATTTGATATTTTGTGCTTGGACTTGGTTTTAAAAGGAGTAATTTTGATACCTGTCTTTAATGCAAAGGAAATGGCGGTGAAAACTCGGTTTATCTTCTCATTTATGTTGATGACATGCTTTTAGCTAGTCATGACATAAAAGAAATTGAGTTAATAAAAAAATTGAAATCTGAATTTGAAATGAAGGACTTAGGTCCTGTTAGAAAAAAATTTGGTATTGAAATTAAAAGGAATAGAAGGAAATGCATACTAAGTCGAAGTCAAGAATCCTATGTTTTGAAACTGTTGGAAAATATTCTATGAGTGATGCTAAAAGTGTGAGTTTACTTTTAGCAAATCATTTTAAGCTTTCAAATGATCAATGTCCAAAATCTGAAACTAAGCTCAAAAGAATGTCAAAAGTGTCATATTCTAATGCAGTTGGGTCTGTTATCTATCTAATGGTTTGTTCTAGACCTGATTTGGCTTTCTCTATAAGTGTATTGAGTATATTCATGTCAAATCCTGGTGAAACTCACTAGGAAGCTATGAAACGGCTTCCTAGATACATTAAGGGAACTTGTGATTTGGGAATTCATTATAAGAAGCAATATGATGGTGTTATCTTAAGGGGTTACACTGATTCTGTCTATGTAAGTGATAGAGATAATAGGAAATTCACTTCTGTCTGTGTGTATACTTTTTGTAATTCATGCATTAGTTGAAAATCTCAATTACAAAAAATTGTTGCATTATCTTCAATTGAGACTGAATATATTGCTGCAACTAATACTATAAAAGAGGGTATTTAGCTAAAAGGACTTTTAAATGAATTTGATTTTGTTAAAGATGTTGTTTTATATTTTGACAGCCAATCTGCCATTTATTTGAGTAGGAATCCTATTTTACATAATAAATCTAAAAATGTTGATATGAAATTTCATTTTATTAGAGATGTTATCTCACAAGGTATTGTGAAACTTGAGAAAATTTCCACTCATTTCAATCCTACTCATGTTGGAACTAAAGTGCTTTTTTTAAATAAGCATTAAGACTATTTAAGTGAGGTGAACATTGACACTTGCTGATTTGTGTATCAGGAATAAGGGCAAATGATGTCATAATGGAGAAATCACTATAGATAAAATTGGGATCATTGTACCAAGGTGGAAATTGTGGAGAATGTGGCACAATGATGATTGAGCTTTGGCTGTTAATTGGGCTTAATTTGTCTTTGATGTTGGGTTGGGCTATTATAGATTACTTGGTGGCCACTGTTCTATTTGATTAAAACGTGTTCTTACTTAGTTTTCAACTTCATACGTTTTTACTTAAAAGGTGGATGGTTGAGATGTCTCCAAGTGTCACCCCTATGGCCATTGGATGGAGACCTTCTGGAGACTTTTCTTTTATATTAGGGTTTGAGCTCATTTGATGATTCCTTCTTTCATTCTCTCGAACTCTCTCTGTTTCTCACGTCGTTTCTCTGTTTCCGCATTCTGATTCTTGAAGCCCCTTTTAGATCGATGATTGTATAAGTTCTAGTATATCTCTTGAGCGATTTGTAGAGGACTTGTACTATATCCTTGTGTGGATTTCTGTGATGTAATCTTGGGTGATGTATCTGAGTGTCTGGTGTAACCTTGAACATAGTTGTTGATCCGTATTAATATAGTGATTTTTTCTTATTGGCGGAAGCTCCTAGAAGAATTAGGAACTTTGTTCTGAACCTCTTCCCTTATAATGAAAAATCCTGTGTTTTTTACTTTTCTTGTTATTTTTGCATATCTACTTTTACGTTTGTTGGTTAAAAGTGATTGATTTGTTGAACTTGAACATTATATATATACACTCTTTCATAAGAAGCATCATATTAATGTATGATATAAATCAAAACTAAATTTGAGAAATCACAAAAATGTGAACTATTATTAAAAATGGCTCAGGTTGAATTCATTGGAGACCTTCAATTTGTGTTCATGTAAGTATTTTGAAATCCATATTCATCGATTAGCTTCTTATCTGGGCCAAGGAGTGAATTTTAAATCAATTCCATTTGAAAAATTGGAAAATCCATAAAAGTGTGGATCCATTTCAATTTCTATCTAGCCAACAAAAAACACCACTAATATGTAAATATAACTCATGTATTACAAGTTCAATATGTATATATATATATATACATATGTGTAGAGAGATAGGAGAGAGAATCACGTGGCAAAAGGATAAGCAATATTTAAGGAGGGAGACGGGGAGAGTATTTACCTAATTGGTGTTGGATGAACCCATTTGAAAATTTTAAATTGTTTTAATGAAATAAGAGTGGTCCATTGGATCCACTTAAATTAAATATTGAAATGTTTTGTCAAACATATTTGTCAAAAATCTTGGTACAAGGAACAGTTCCCTATGTCATAAATATACTGATTTGAAATTTCATTGTAACACTTGAATTGAAACGTTCTGTAAACATGAACGTTACAAAACTAATATTTGTCTCGATATAAACAAGTTTAAACCAATAAATTGATGCAATGTTCAACCATAAAACTTAATCTTGCAATTTCATTCTTTAGAGAAAAAAATACACCATAAATAAATTATTATTTCCCTAAAGAGTTTATTTAAGTTGACTAGCAAGTAAATTTATTGAATTATAAATTGATAAATTGAGTAAAATAAGTGATTTTCTTTCTAAAGGGTGAATAAGTTGATTCGGTCTCAAGTAATTTTTAACTATCGGAACTTAAATCGAACCATTTCAAACTTGATTTGGATTGATGTGAAACAATCAAAATTTAAACCATGGGATTTCAAACCAACGCGCGTCGAATCGATTTAACGGATTGGAGATTTTTGTGTTTACCCTATTCTAAATTGATGAAGACATGCTAAGTAGGCCAGCTGCCCCAAGACCACAAACACCCAGCCAAGTGCCATGTGATAAAAATTGTATACAATGCCATGAGTCTCAAATTTGAAAACTTAGCCAGGTGTGAGCTACATTATAATTTTCTTTATTATTTTTCTACTTATTTTTAACCACACATTTTTTAATAAAATAATATTTTTCATCACATCAATAACTTTTCCTTCTTTTTCAACCATATATTCAACGTCACATTACCAAAAAAATGCATTCTTTTTGTTTTAATGTGCATCAAACAGGGGCTTAAAACAAGTTTGTTGTATTAAAAATAATCAAACAATAGACAAACATTTTCTATATTTCACTTTAATTAGATAAAATATTTAAAATAATGCAAATACACGTCACTCGTCAACTATTAGAATTCAAAATGATTTAAAACTTTTATTGCAATTAAAATATGATAACATTTCTTTAAGGATTATAATAAGGTCTTCTCTCTTTGTAGCCATTTCTTTTAAGGATTATAATAAATTTTTATTCATGTCAATTTCTTATTTTTTATAGTTGACCATTATCATTTTCAATAAGTATTTTTTTGTGTTTTCAAATTAAATTGAGAATATTGTATGCTCGCGCATGCGATGCCTAAAACGTCATTTCATGAGGTGAGGTGGATTAGTGTGTTGAGTAAAAGGCTAAATAATTAAGGGTAATAAATAATTTTATTTTTCGTGTTTGTGTTAATAGGCACATAAAAACCACAATAATAAATAAATTAAAACATCAAATTTAATGTAATTCCTAACTACGCCTAAGTTCATGAACCTAACTCGTAATAAATTATAGATAACATTATTCATTCTCTAATAAAACTAAGAGGATCGATAAAGCTAGCTTATATGTAACGACTGATTAGACCATCATCAAACATCGGAGACTTGTACGAGCTCGGCTAGCACATTGGCAAGATGTTCTCATATACGTTTGGGGTATAAGGTGCACTTGACTCTTTCCTTTACTTGTGCCTTATTTTCGAATTCTTAATTTATAGCATAATCATCAATCTTGAAAAGGTAATTCTGAAAAAAGAAAAAAAAAAAAATCTGATTGAATGGTAGAGTCGTGAAAAAACCTTTTTTTTTTNAGTTCATGAACCTAACTCGTAATAAATTATAGATAACATTATTCATTCTCTAATAAAACTAAGAGGATCGATAAAGCTAGCTTATATGTAACGACTGATTAGACCATCATCAAACATCGGAGACTTGTACGAGCTCGGCTAGCACATTGGCAAGATGTTCTCATATACGTTTGGGGTATAAGGTGCACTTGACTCTTTCCTTTACTTGTGCCTTATTTTCGAATTCTTAATTTATAGCATAATCATCAATCTTTAAAAGGTAATTACGAAAAAACAAAAAAAAAAAAATCTGATTGAATGGTAGAGTCGTGAAAAAACCTTTTTTTTTTCTTTTATATTTTGGACCTTAGCTCCATGGAACAATATGTTATCAATGAAACACACAGAATTGAAATTCCTATAATAATTAGGGTATGATTGATTGTAAAATCACAAAAATATACTCGTGTATTTTGCCAAAAATACTCAAGTTTTACCACTCAACTTTATTCCATGCTAACAAGCACCAAACTAAGTAGGGTCGAGTACACAGGTAGAAAGAAATAATCCAACTTATCGCAACACATTGGACTATATGTAGATATTACGAATTAGACTTTATAAACTAACTAAGAAGCGTATGTTTGATAGACATTAAAATTTTCATTTTCATTTTCATTTTTCTACTCATTTTCAATCACACATTCTTTAATAAAATAATATTTTCTATCATATCAACAACTTTTCTTTTCTTTTCTTTTTTTCAACCACACATTTTTCATTAATCTATTATTTCAGAATACATTCTTCCAAAATAATGTGGCTCAAACACACTCTAAGCCTCTAAAAAATGTATATAGCTTGAATATTAATAAAAATGTTTTGAGAATTGAAATTTATCCTAGCCTAAAATGCTATAATATTGAAAATAATAACTTGAGAGAATTGTAATATTTTGGAAATTAAAAACCTAATTTCATGAATTTAAAGATAATGATTTAATTCAAACAAAGAGAATTATAATTTATAACTACTGCATGGATTCTAATTAACATAGTTACACCTGGTACAACATTATAAATGTTTGTGCCAGTAAAACTTTAAGAAAGCATAGAAGAAAGTCTTTGCAACTGAAAAAGTTTAATTACTATATAATTCTATACTAAAAATAAAGATTGGAAAATTTTATCAATTCCATCTGTCTTCCTTGAAATTTTTATCTGTTAATCAGGCATTAACCCATCGCATTATCTCTGCTGCGGCTTGCTTGTAGATTTCTTCCACTGGAATTGCCACTGGGAAATGCTCAGATGCTCCATTTGCCTAGCACAAAAATAAATAGTTATGAGTTAAAAAAACAATTAATAATGGGAAAATATTCTTGAAATACTTTAATTTTTAACTCCAATTCTTCCTCTTGAATGTATAAAATTTCTTCACAATAATTTTGTCTTGTGTCATAGAGATGGGACAAGTTTGTGTATGTAATCCGTCTTCAACACGACTCCTCACTTCTGGATGAGTTCACTTGTTGAGACATGAACTCAGTATATCTTGTATTCCCTGCTATGCACTGCACATATCATGTGTGGCCGGAAAGCCAACCATGGTTAAGTAGATCTTAATCATTATTTTCTTAATCACCAGCTGTAATCAGCCAAAAAGCTTCGCGAGGCTCACGTTTTCCACTAATGAACAAAACCCTAGTTTTCAAAACCGCCAAACTTATTACATAAAATTCACATACAGTGTGTGTTCTGTGTGTGTTGATAGAAATTGACACGATGAATTTACATGGGTGTGAATCAGGTACGCGCTTCTGTATTGATTAGACGAAACTTGGGCTGAAACCACTTGCAATCTGTACTTCTCCAGAACATAGCAAATGGCAGTGAACAGACCTGGTTTTTTAGCAGCACAAATGCTGATATGGGCATCTTCACCAAACGTGTTTAGGACAACATTTGGAGAAGTATATGTCTGAAAATTGGGTGTAGTTGGAAATTTAGGAACCGGAGGAATAGCAATAGCAGTCGAGATACTTGCGCCTTGTTCGGCTAAAAATGCCTCCCTTGATTCCGTTGCTAGTTTCGGGGCGAAAATGGAACCGGTGGAATTAGTCATTCCACGGATCCTGTCAAGTTTCTTTTTCTGCAGTTTCTCAAGTGTTTCCTGCAGCGATCCGATGTAGGACACTGCTTCATCAACAATCGTGGACTTGTCAGCCTGCATATATAACAAGGGACAAAACGTAATTAATCACAATAAATGTATCCTTAATTAATCACTATCAAAGATGGAACGTGGACTAAAATTATTAACCAAAAATAAGTATTTTTTTCTTCATTAATTTAGAAAAACAACAACAACTTTTTACGAGTTCAATTTTGCAATTGGATTCTTGATTTTGACAAATCATAGAAATGCTTACCTGTTTAAGGTTATAAAAATGACTGCATCCTTAAAACTTACAGTAGAAAAGCTCAAAATCTTTATTGAAAAAAATCTAAAGTTGGATTCCTGATTTTGACAAAAAACCAGGTTTGATCTGAAAATGACTTGAATCAGAAGATTTTCTTTTGAAACCTACTGTATATAGAGACAACCATAGTTAGGAATATTAAAACTGAAAAGGGATCCTCCTGTTAAGTTTTCAGGGCCAGAAAAGCTACTTTTTCAGGGAGAGAAAAAACAATTATTTGGCAACTCTCTCTCTCTATACACAGAGAGAGATAAATACACATTTATATGTGTATATGGGATACCCTAGCTTCAACAAGGACACCGTTTCATACATACAAATATATATGTTTATGTGTATGAACTTTTACTCCATTTGGAAAATTTAATGAACTTACCTTTGCAGGAAGTTGAGGTAGCAAAGCATGAAGACAGGCAAACATGTCCCTCATCTTCTTCCTCCTCTCTCTCTCCGTCAAAATATGCGTTTCATGATCAGATTCACCGACAACTTTTTTCCCCTTACCTTTGTCAGTACCACCTGCAGCTTTCCTCTTCTTCCCTGCAGCAGTGGCTGGCGGCTTTGGCGGTGGCGGTGGCGGTGGCATTGGAGTTGGCACTTTAACATCTTTCGCCACCTCATCATCCAGGCTATTTATATTGATGATATCCATCATCCTTCTATCCAAATGTTGATTAGTAATTACTTCTGTGTTGTCTGGAATTTGAAAATCCCATAACTGATCATCATCCCATAAGAATCTCTCATTTCCATTTCCGCCTTCAGACATGGCTAGCTTGAGCAAAAGGGAAATGGAAATTAGAAACTTATTTACTACTGAGTTTTTGTGAGTAGCCTGATAGTATAAATAGAGGAAGAGGTGGGGTCGGTAAGGTGGGGTGGGGTGGGTGGGGTAGTACACAGGAAGGATAAAGAAATATATGGGGTTAGACTGTTTAGTAAGGGTGGAAAAATTGTAGGAGAGGATGATTCACCAGCTTAGATAGGAATGAACCAATTTTAAAATACCATAAGCCAATAATGTCACTTCATCAAAACAAATTGCCGTAGTTTAAGGACCTCAAAAGAAATTTTCATTCCATAAAGGGTGGGTCCCACTTATTGTAAAAATTTATTGTCCTAAAATGCTCGAATAAGTTTGTCTAGATTAAAATTTAACTTTACTGTCTAATCACGCTTTGCCTTTTTTTTGAAAAATGATTAGACTCGTATAAAGCTTGAAACTTGATTTGCCTCGTAGCTATGCTTTGTGATTTATGCATTTTAGAATAATAATTAAAAAATCAATTAAATATGTTTTTTTCTACTTGTAAATAAAAAAAGGTTTTGGATTGCTATTAGTATAAATAACTTTATAATATTTACTTACTTTACAACTTATTTACTTGGAAAAGAATTTGGAAATATACCCGCACCAGATAAACAATGGTGATGAAATCAAATGAACACATTGCCAATAAGGTGAACTTTGGACTCAAGTGTACATCCATTGTACATTCTCTTATTACTTACCATATTTAAGTATTTTATAAAATTAAAATAAATGTTGAAACAATCGAGTTATTACACGTGTTGGATATTATCGTTGTTTTCAATGCAGACAACAACTTTACTATCTTTTTCTGTCAGATTGTAATAATGCATTTGTCTATCTGTCTAACGAAGCGGGTTCTAATCTTGTGACTGCGCTAACCGTCTCATCATTGAGTATTCTGAACACGAACGTTACATTTAAAGGTAATGATTTGCTACGAGACCAGAGTTATCACTTTACTTTGTATAAAATGTGATTAGTTTTACAATTCTACGTGAAATAGTGCATAATTCTCGTAGTATGTGGACCCTTCTTCAGATCATTCATGAGCTACATATTTTACCCTTCTTGAACGCGTGTATATCTTCTTGTTTTATGTGTGAAAATTCAAAAAACTTCCAGTCATCGTATAACATATTGGAAATGAAGCAAGTAGATCCGCAACTTAATTTTGATGCATTTAGGTCCCGAAAATTGTATGTTGCAGCACTTGAGCACTCATTTATGATAGGAATTGTCTATTTGATCGTCAAAACAAAATAATAATAATAATAATAAATTCTTTCATCCTCTCTCTCTCTCTCTCTTCCTTTTTTTGTTTGCGATGGCAAAAAACCTTTTTATAAAGTACCAAAATCCATCGCAAAATATATTACTCACATATATGATATTTTTTTAAAGTAAAAGTAAGTAAGCACTTCTTAATTGAGAAATGAAGGTTGTTACCAGAATTTGAATTTAAAAAGGAACTTGAAATATAAATAATAACAAAAGAGATGCATTGATAGCCTTGCAGTGCAATCAATTTAGCATAAAATTTTGCATTTTCAAATGCTACAAATATTTTTTATCTTATTTTTTCAGGATAATTTGCCAAGTAAATGAAATAAAAACCACTGAACTACCTCATTTCACTGAGTATGTTCCCTTTTTTTCATATTGTAAAAGTTAAAAAAATAAAATAAAATCTAATTTGGACTAAAAACAAAAGTTACCTCGAACATCCTTGAGTTGTTCACAAAATGTACAGCTCGACACATTTACGATGTGTACGATATTAATATTAAGTAAGTATTAAGATTTGAAATTTCATTTTAAAA
>CAIGRL010041682.1:0-13145 GCA_903798325.1 Fraxinus xanthoxyloides
TTTCATTCTTATTTTTTTACTCATTTTCAATTGTACATGCTTTAATACAATAATATTTTTCATCACATCAATATCTTTCTTTCTTTTCCAACCACACATTCTCCATCAATCTACTATTCCAAAATAATATCCATGAAATACACCCTTAGAGTGTGTTTGAGCCATATTATTTTGGAAGAATGTATTCTGAAATAATAGATTGATAGATAATGTGTGGTTCAAAATGAAAGAAAAGTTATTGATGTGATAAGAAATATTATTTTATTAAAGAATGTGTAGTTGAAAATGAGTACACAGATGAGAATAGAAATTTTAATATATATCAAATATGGACTTATTAAAGGTCTGTTAGGTGGAGATTAAAATTATATTTTAATAAATTTTGATAAAAGTGATTAAAATGGCTAAATAAGTAATTACGGCAAAGAAAACAAAAATATCCACTTTTGGAAGCGTATAATGGATTAAAATTTAGGTTTTGATTTAAATCAAAATCAATAATTAATTTTAATTATATATTTCATGAGATTCACAATTTTTCAATTACACATTTGATCAATTTTTTTTTATCAAAATCTAACAAAAAAATATGAATTTATTTTGGTAATTGTTTGTGAATTTATAGTAATTGTGGTATTATTACATAAAAATTTGGTGGCAAATGGCTTTCGCCAACATAACAGTTGTTGGCAAGTCGCTGTCTTGAAAAATGTTTTTATTCTAAAAACAGAAATAGAAATTTATGAATCTAATTTACTATTGGGAAAGATAAATTCGTCTTGAAGGGGCGGATGATACACAACCACTAACGTTTGCATTCTTTCATTACGGTTTGACTAGATTGAGGGTTGGTTATATAGGTAACTTTGAAAAGTGAACTTATATGATCGATTTTGTTAGGTTTTAATGTAATTGACAATTTTGTGAACAAAATGTTTAAAATTAATATTGTTGTAAAATAATTTTTAAAAGTCAAAAGGTCAAGTAATAAGTTAGAAATCTTAGGATTCGAGTATGGAACAAATGAGTAAACGTTGCTGCAATTTCGTTAGTCTATCGCCAAACTATTGTTCGAGCGGTAAAAACAGAAGTTGCGTCACCCACCTGTCGCCTGGATTTCGCTCGACTGAGGCACCGTCGCTCGCTTGTCGCTGAGCTCTCGTTCAAACGATGGTATTATCCGGAAAAACCTAATTTGCATTTTTAAGGCTTTTTACACTGTTCATTCTACCTAATTGTCTTCAACTATAAATACCCAACGCTTTGCACGAAATTTCTAGGGTCGTTCATTGTGCCTTTCCTCTATAACATATTCATATTATTCTTTGAATATTCAAGAGCATGTTCATGTATTGATTCAATCTATTTACTTATGAGATTATAGGACCACAGATTGTGGGGGAAAACATCAAATCCATTGAATCCAAAACAAATATTTCCTAAACACTCTTAGGAAGGTACTTTTTTAGTTAAACTTCAGATGCTACTGGAGGTTGAGAGAGGTTGGACTACAAGCGCAGGAAAAACACAAGAATTTGGCATTCTTGGAATTCTACTTAGAAGAGACAATTATTAAAGATAGGGAGCTTGTGGGTTCATTTGATCCTGGAGGTTACAGGAATTAGATTAGAAAGTCCAGTGGGGTTGGCTAGGTAATATCTTACTGTAAATTCGTATTGTATATAGTGGAGGTAACTGACTTGGTCTCAAAGATTTTACCCAATTGGATTTTTTCGTCAACAATATTGATTTTATTTATTATTTTTCATATAAATTGCTGTAATCTAACCTAAGATAATTGAATTGATTGACTACTCATCGAGAAACAATTAAAAAGTTATTTCTTGCTTGTTAATTATATAATTCTGCACGTAAGGTCAAACTTAATAAACTTTCAATTGGTATTAAAGCCTAAATTCGAATCCTAACCTTAGATTTCTAGATAAGTAATTCATTATCCCTCCCACCATATTTTGATAGCAATAATTATGCTTACTCGAATGTTAGAATGAGAGCTGTTTAAAATCTATGGACGAGCGTATCGGGTTAAGTGTTGTGAATGGTTGCACTGCACCTAATTCTATAGTTAATAATGAAGTAATCTTCACTCCCATTGCTAATTGGATTAAAACGAACTTAGATAAGTGTAATTGGAATAACAAAGCCTTACACGTTCTATTTATGGCAGTTTTCCCGAAAGAGTTTAGGTGAGTGTCAATGTGTGAGGTAGCAAAAGAGGTTTGGGATATTCTACAGACCACACATGAGGGAACTCAGACTGTTAAAAACTCTAATTTGCAAATGTTGACCACTAAGTTTGAAGAGATTAAGATGAAAGAGAATGAGACATTTGATGAATTCTATGTGAGCTTAAATGACAGTTAATTCTAGTTTCAACATAGATGAGAAAATACCTAAGTAAAAAACTGTTAGAAAATCATTAAATCCTTACCTGAGCGATTTAGGCCTAAAATCACTGCTATTGTAAAAATATAAACTCTATTAAGGTTGAAAAGCTGGTTGGATCTCTCTAAATTTATGTGCTGACATTAGTTAAACTTACAAATGATAAGTCACTGGGCTTAAACATTGTGAGGAATAGTCATAGAAAGTCACCGGATTCAGATTCTCCTAATGAAAAAGAGTTAGCATACTTTGCTAAAAAATTCCGAAAAATATTTAGGAATAAACAAAAATCTCAAGAGAACCATAGAAGTGGTCCTAGTAGGTCTAGGAAGAGTTTTAAAACTGTGAGATGTCATAATTGCAGAGGTTTTGGTCACATTAGGAGTGAGTGCCCTACCAGTAGGAGAAATCCGGATAAGGTTATGAGTGCTACTCACACTAATGACGAATCTAGCGGGCAGTCAGAGTGAAAAATCTGCTCGTGAGAAAAGGGGAAAATATATTGTCTTTATTGCTAGAATTATGAATGAATCTGATAAGGGAAGTGAGAAATGAGAATGTTGAAAGCACAAGTAATAGAGAGAATTCATAAGAAGATTCTGATAGTAAGTAAGATTCTGATAGTGAGGGAGATATTCATGAGTCTTATGATAAAATCTATAAAAAGAGCATTAAAATTCTAACTAAAAGAAAGCCTTAAGTACGAGAATCACGGAACTTGGGTCGGAGAAAGAAAAACTCTTAGCATACATTCAGCAATCTACCTATACCCCGAGTGAGTTGAAATTCATGAATGAATCCTTAGATACTCTGGTCAAGAATCTCACTTAGATACTCTGGTCAAGAATCTCACAAGTGATCTTGAGAAGACCTCTAGGAAAGCTAGTGGGCTGACCATTGAAAAAGAACCCCTAGAAATCCAGGTTAAAAATCTTCTGAGTGACCTAGAACATTCAAAGTCTCAACTTCTTGCATTTTCTAGTGGTTCTATAAAGCTAGATAATACTCTAGGAATGGGTAAGCTTGAAGGTAATAAGGGAGGTTTATGATATAATAAAAAAGATCTTAATATTGTTAGTACGTCCAAGACCACATTTGTCACTGGTTCTGACCAGCTTAAAAATGTGCCTAACCCTGAACTTAATAATAAGGGATTTGTAGGACGGAATACTACTAGACAACGTAAGACCTGCCACCTAGGAATAGACATCAGCGATCACATATATTTGGTTCTAGATTTATCCCTACATGTTTTCACTGTGGTGCTTAGGACACATAAGGCCTAGGTATTGTCATTTCTTGAATAGAATTAGAAGCTGAAACTTAAATAGAAATAAGAATCATGATTATGTTAATAAGATTGACTTCCTTACTAATCAGTAAGTAAATCGACCAAGTTAATGATACAGATGACCAAAAATATTCCTTTTACTAGGCAAGTTTATGCGAAGAACAGTGATTTGAAAATTTTTGAAATAGATCATGGAACTATTAAAGGTAAGAGCATTTGTATACCTAACTTATTATATATATTTTTATGCATGCTCGTGCTTTATCATTGTGTGTCATTGATTTATGCATCTATCTCATTTGTTTATTTATTTTCTAGATAGAAATCTCATGCATTTTTTTGTGTATTTGATTTTTTTTTGGTACTTGGTGCATTCATGTTTTAAGTTAAAAACAATCAAAAAAATTAGAAAATTGTAAAATAAAAAATGCGGGAAATTTTTTACAGCATATTATATATAATAATACTCAAATTTGTTTGGTGTGATCAAGAATGAGTTTAGTTGATAAGCTGTAGTATAATTTTCATTACTTGCTTAGGTTATTATGGAGTATTTTGTATTGTGTCTTCATGTAGCATCTGCACTGCATACACTATAATATTGCTAGTGAGACTCTATTACGTGTGTGAGAGTTGTGATGACAGTCACGTGTTAGTAAGGTGACATTGAACATGAATTGACCTTATTTATTGGACTTAAACTCAAATTTATCCCATGTAATAAAAATCTCAATATCTTATGTTCTTTTTCGGAGTATTTTAACTCTAGTAATTAAGCTTGTGGGGTTTCTCATAACATGATGTCTATGGTCAACTGATTTGGGTTAGTCGGTCTAAAGCTCGTTATATGGGTCGTCTTAGTCGCTTAATGGGGAGAGTCTGCACTTAAGATGTAAAAAAAATTAGTTTAAATTTTTTTTGAAACATATGAAAAATATATATACAAAAAGTCAGGGGAAAAAATATCAATCTAAAGTAAGCTTTTGTTTAAAGGTTCTAATATACTTTAAGTGGTTTGACTTTCATAAGTAGGGGAATACACTTAATGCCAGTGATTTTAGTATGTTCTTTCTCACAAATTTAAGGTTTGGAGTCCTACTTACGAATGATTAATGACATTTTACACACGTGTCACTTCTACAATTTACTCTATGATAACTTGAATTGAGTATGTGAGAATGTTTACAGATCATTGATTATTCTTGTGCATGCTAAAAAAATTTAATTATCAATCCCTTCGTCATTTGTGACAAAAAGGGAGAATATTTTGGATTTGAGTTGGAATTTGGAAGGACAAATTTTTGAAGTAAAATAGATTGATATGAGGAGATTGTTTGATTATATTGCATTCCATACCATATCTACATGACTGTTTGTGTTTTTGATTTTTTGTGATGATAATGTGTTTGTTGGTGTTTGGATTAATATTAGTGTTACGTCTCAATCTAGCTAAGTTTTGGTATTATGTGACTATATAACTATATTTCATGTATCATGTGTTTTTACAATTGGTATTTGAGTTTTGATTTCTGGATATATGTTTAACAAAGAATGCAAGCAACATAATTTGGGTAGATTAGATTTTTGTGTTTTTACTACTTTGATTTTATTTGTATAGTTTTATCACAAAATGTCAAATGGAGAGTTTGTTAGGTTTAAATTCAATTGTCAATTCTGTGAACAAAAAGATTAAAATTAATATTGTTATAAAAGAGTTTTTAAAAGTCAAAAGGTCAATAGTAAGTTATAAGTCTTAGGGTTCGAGTATGGAACAAAAGAGTAAACGTTGTCGAAATTCACTAGCCTATCACCTGATTGTTGCTCGAGCGGTAAAAACGGAAGTTGTGCCGCCTACGTATCGCCTGGACTTCAGTCGAGTGAGACATCGTCACTCGCTTGTCGCTAAGCTTTCGCTTGAGCGATGGTATTATCCCGAAAAACTTAATTTGCGTTTTTAAGACTTTAAGCGGCTCATTCTACCTAATTGCCTTCAACTATAAATACCTCACGCCTTGCACGAGATTTCGGGGGTTGTTCATTGTGCCTCTTCTCTATAACATGTTCATATTATTCTTAAAAGATTCAAGAGCATGTTCATGTATTGATTCAATCCATTTACTCTTGAGATTATACAATCGCAGATTGGGGGAAAAATCAAATCCATTGAATCCAAAATTCCTACTTCCTAAACATCCTTAGAAATGTGCTTTTTTAGTTGTACTTCAGATGCTACTGGAGGTTGAGAGAGGTTGGACTACAAGCGATGAAGCACAAGAACAGGGAGTTCTCGGAATTCCACTTGGAATGGACAATTGTAGAAGATCGGGAGATGTTGAGTTCAATTGATCTTGGATGGTACATGAATTAGACTATGAAGTCTAATGGAATTGACTAGACAGCATCTTACTATAAATCCGTATTGTCTATAGTGGAGGTCTTGATCCCGAAATTTTTACTCAGCTGGGGTTCTCCGTCAACAATATTGGTTTTATTTATTATTTTTCCATATAAATTACGGCAATCCAATATAGGATAATGGAATTGATTAACTACTTATTTAGAAACAATTAAAAAGTTACTTGTTGCTTGTTAATTGTATAATTTCGCACGTAAGATCGAACTTAATAAACTTTCAATTTTTATCCAAAATCCTTTGCATGTCTACCTAAAATATTTATAATCATCGTAATAAACATCTCCCAAATGGTTCATGTACTGTTTTTGAACACCCGCGTTCCTTCATTGACTCTTGATTTTTAGGAAGGATAAGGACATATGCGTACACTTGCACCTGGACCGAGCTCCTGGTCAAGTCCTCAGCCCATTGATTATTTATTTTATATTTTTGGCAGGGAAAAAAATTTTATGCATGAATTTTTTTATTTTTTTTTGGTATTAGTTCGACTTATAATCCGATTCTAAATTTGTTCATGATAAACACCTCTTGATGTACGGACATTCCCTATTAAGTCGTTTTCAGTGACTTTGATATTCATTCTACTTACTCTCACATCGCAATGGCCACGGAGAAAAGATCATGTCACCTTTTTTAAGTTTAATAAGAACAGATAACACAAGTGTTGGAGGATCATTGGTACATGTGAGATGGCGATAAGGGAGGTTTCTAATGGCAACGCAATACAATTGGCAATGTTAAATCAACCAAATTAGCTAGAAACATCAAGAACAGGTCTAGATATAGCCTATAAAATTGAGGATTTAGGCCCGGTCAAAATCACTCATCTATTGAGGTCAAAATCACTCATCTATTGAAGACAAAATTTTCGAGTTCATTTACTAAGGTTTAATTAATTTTTTGTTTTCATATTTATTATATTTTATCATCATTAGTTTACCTTCTGGCATTTGATCATTTACCTTTGGGGGTCATTAGCAAAAAAAAAAATCCTATTATTTACCCTCATTGAGAAAATAGTCCATATCGTTTCAAACTTGACATTTACGCTCTCATTTCAAACCTTTCTTGCGAAGTTGGTCCTTTCCGTCATGCTTCGTTAAATTATTTCGTGAAATATAGGTAATTGGTGCAAAACGTCTCTATCGTTAGGGCTAGGCCCATAAACCACAAACCACGGATCCGACCCTACGCAACCCGATCGGGTTGGGTCGATACACGGTTTAAACATTTTCAAACCGATCCAACCCATTATTTGTAACCCTATGTCCAAACCGTTAAGTTCTCCCATCTTCAAAACCTCCTCTCTCTCCGACGATTCTTCCTGACACTGATGAGAAATCAATGGTTGCTCTTGGATGTCAACTTAAGCGAGCTCGAGAAGAATACTAATGCTAAGAAAGATAATAGCGATTCAAAGTACATGTTGAAAAAGAACTCGTGTTCACTGCTCCGCCGATCTCTCTCTCCTTCTCTGTGCTTGCTGTAAATAGTTGGCTGCCATTGGGCTCACCGGAATGCTCACTGCAAGGAAGAGACCCAAAATCTTCTTTTGGGGTGTGCTTTTCAAACCCATCTCGAGCCCAAAACTGCTTCTCAAAGCCCCTTGTGCACACTCCATGTCTTGTAACCAAAAACTCACGTGCAAATAAGCAAAAGAATTAACAAAATTAAAGAAAGCGAGGCAAAATTGAGTTAATAATGAAGGAAGTACCAACAGAGAAGATGAAGTGGGAAGCAAATTAGGATGAGAAGAGTGGGAAAAAGTGCTGAATGAGAAGAGAAAAGGGTGGTGGTGTGTTGGGTAAAGCATTGAATTAGAGGGGTCCAAAGGAGAAGGGTAAAGGTGGGGTAAGAGGCTTCATGTGAGTGACCCAATAAACTGTATAAAAACTAGGAGAAGTGTTTGTTTCTTTTCTCTTCTTCTTCTTCTTCCTGCAATCACTTCTTCTTTTTTTCCATTTTTTTTTTTTACCGCATATACTTTTATTTATTTGCATTTGGGTAATTGGATTTCTGCTTATTATTTCATTGAACCCGACTCGACTCATTACCCACCCCTATCTATTGTTTGTTGTAACTACGTAAATCATCCTTATCGTTCCAATTTTGACATTTGGACACTTAGATCGACATTTCTTTACGCACAATGTTCTTATTGTCTATTTTCTCCATTAAAGTATTGTAAAATGACTAATTTACCATCCTATTTACATATACAAGTAGAAAAGAAAGAAATAATATAATAAAATTGTATCTAAAGTTTAAATTTTTTTAAAAGTACAAACGAATCTCTTGTAAAACAATTTAATACATTCAAAAAAAATATATATATCTTCCCAATTAACCCACCTACCCCTACCTCTACCACTACATTAACTCCAACTCCTACTCCTACCCTAACCTTTGTCGTCGTCCTCCTCTTGCACCACCACCTCCTCCGCCGCCGCCGCCACCACCAACATAATAAAAAAGATAATTAAAAATATAAAAAAGGTAAGAAAGAATTAAAAATAAAAACAATTTTGCTTCTTCATTCAATTTCCCACTGTGTCATGGACCGTCGACGCCACCATCCCCACCACCACTCGTTCTCATCATCCCACTATGCCACCATCAAGGAATTTAGTTATTTTTTTGTAATCAAGTTCGTATTCCAATATTTTTTTTGTTTTCAAAAAATATATTATTTTTTAGGAAAATTATCTATTTTCATCAATTTTTGTGTTTTTGTGTTCTTTTTGTTGACTACGTACACACATATATACACATATATAACTGCTACGTTAGCTTTTGAATTTGTTCTGATTTGTTCAAGAATAAATAAACTTCTATATATGATGCAAAAGAAACTTAGATGATGAGCAATCGCCATTTTGTTTTTTTTATTTAATTTTTTATTTTTCTATTTTCAATTCATTTCTTACTTTTTTTTGAATACTTTTGATTCCCTCTTTAATTATTTTGGTGGAGGTGGTGGATGGTAGAGGATAGGCGTATGTGTAGATGGATTAGTTGAAAAGATAAAATGTTTTTTCTTTTGTTATAATATTTAAGTTATTTTACTTGAGATTCATTTGTAATTTTTAAAAAACTTGATGCAACTTTTTTTTTTTATATCATTTCTTTTCTTTCTATTTGTTTATTTAAAGAGTATGGTAAATTAGTCATTTTACAATACTTTAATGGATAAAATAGATGGTAAGGTTATTTTGCACAAAGAAAGATTGATCTGAGTGCTTAAATGTCGAAATTGAAATGATAAGGATGATTTGCATAATGAAAACAAATAATAGGGACGTTTTGTACCAATTATCTATGTTTCATGGAAGGATTTAACGGAACATAACGGAAATGACCAACTTTGCGAGAAATGTTTGAAATGGGTGTGTAAATGTCAAGATTGAAATGATAGGGATTATTTCTGCAACAAGTACAAAGGATAAGGAAGTTTTTTGTTAATTACCCTTTACTTTTATCGTAACCAATTTTTAAGAACATTGGTATTTAGATCTCTAGAATCTTTCTAGAGTAATGTTATTTATCATTAGTAGAGATGTATCACCGATTAGATAGCTACGAATTCTCTATAATTTAATATATTCATTGCCACAAGATAATTAATCTCTACTAATGATAGATAACATTATTATTTTCTCTTTTGAACACATTAGTTTTGAGCATAAATTTTGAGAAATATTAGTGAGTTTAATGGATAGTACCAACTTGATTGCAAGATTTTGTGATAAATTATGAATAATTTTCACAACATTCTCAAAAAGCATGACAAATAAATTGTTGAAAAATGATTCGTCAAAAAAAAATAAAAAAATAAAAATCACTCAACTTATCAATTATGGCCAGCTTGGTGCGCACACTCGTAGAAGATTGTATAAATTATGGATAGATTTCGTGCTGATTCTCTCTCTCTCTAAGATGAATTTAATATTATGGAATACTATTTGAAAAATACTAAAATTGTCCATAGTTTTATCTAATGGTATTCAACGTTACATTCTAGAAATTCTAACCTTAATTTACGTATTTTTTATTTTTATTTTCAATGGACATATCAGTTCAGGGTAAGAAATCTCCTAAATTATGACAATTAGCCATAATTTGTTTATATATGATAAAAATAAACATTGTATTTTCAAGACGACTTGATGATATATTTTGTAAGGTAAATCAAACACGACGAGAGAGGAAAAGAAAAAAGAGTTATTATAAGATAAAATAATTGTATCAAAATACAAATGCACTTAAAACAATAACTATGGTCCCAGTTGAGCTGTGGAAACAATTAAACAGATAAGGTTTGGGCAGAAGACGGATATAATATTGCCGGTTGTTGGGGCTCTTCTCTCCTCTTGAGACTCATTACTTGTACACAAATCTACTACTGCATTTCATTATATTGTATAATCAATTTTATAATAATATAATCAAACAGACTTTTTAGGTAGGGTAATACTATTTAGCACAATTCGTATTATAACATCTAATGTATGTGACATTAAGTGTCATCAAATGAAATGTATAATTAAATGAATCACATCATTTCACATTTAATTGAATATAATACATATTACATAGTGCATATAAACTAGGACTCTCAATATATTGGATTGTGATCCGAATTCGATGAAATTAATGGGAGATGGATTTAGGGTCTCAGTTTGATAGCTCGATCAAGATCTAAATTCGATAATCCGTTAATTGGACGCATCAAATATGAATATAGGTCAATTCGATCCGATTTGTTAAAAATAATTGAGTTGGTAAAATATTTTTATGATATATTATTTGTGACTAAAATAAATAAGTGAGAAAATAAATCAAAATTCAAAACATAAAAATTTGGAAAATTTATAATTATGAAATCCGTTTAAGAATTGGAAAAATCAGAAAAAAAAAAGTTGATTTCAACGTTATATTTTTCCTAATTTCTTTAATTTCTGATCGGATATCCGATAACATAGCAAAATAGCAATAAAATATTCGTTGGATTATCGTATCGTATCGTATCGGATCGGATCGGATCGGATCGAATAATTATTCTTATCGAATTGAATCGGATATAAGCAGATTCGATCTATTTACTGCTTAATATAGATTGGTAATTTAGCATTACTTGTGTCAAATAACAAGATGAAGGGCTAATTTCTACTCTCAATATTGGGTTTGAAAGTAGAGGTTGCTGAATGAAAACTTGCAGAAATATCCCTAAAATTAGGGATTTTTTGGAAAATCGTATGAAAAGTGCTTTGAAAGGAAAAAGGAGAGTGTAAAATCAAGTGAGACTTTTTGGTTAAAAAGTGACATACAATGAAAAAGTAATATACAATGTTACTTTTTAATTAAAAAATGATGTACAATGTCACTTTCTCTATTGGCAATGGCTCGGCTCGGTCCTTAAACCCACGAGCTCATGAGCTGAGCCTGCTCGTGGCTCGTTTGCTCACAGGCTAGCTCGGCTCGGCCCACGAGCCGATCCACGAGCCCGCGAGCTTTTTGAATTTTGTTTTTTCACTTTCACTTTTTTTTAAAAAAATTTCATGAGCACACAAGCTAGTGGGTCTTGCCCACGAGTCGCTCGCGAGCTCAGGCTCGTCATTTGACAAGCCCGAGCGGCTCGTGTTTTCACGAGTCGAGCGGCCAAGCCGACAAGCCGTTCGGGCCCGTTTGCCATCACTACTTTCTCTGTCATAAAAACTTAATTCACAGTTAATACAAAACAAAATGAATTAATATCTCAAGGAATTTTTTATAATCAAATTGAAAGTTTAGTCAAATATGTACTGTTCTATTAAAATATTTAAAAACCAATAGGAAAGTCACACTATTTCATTTGTATTCTTTTTACAAATATGGGTAATATTAATATTTTCATCTAATATAGAGGTAAAATGTCAATTTTTTGAAGGAGTTATTGAGTTAAGGTATAACATTCTTAAATAGTATCATGTCACTTTTTTTTAATAAAAAAATGGCGTATCTTCAAACAGTAAAACAACTAGTATAAAAATTCTTAGTATTACTGCTTAAAGGTACATTGATGAATGATATGCAAGAGACAATAATATGGATAAGGAAAAGAAAAAAAAAATAATTGTAATTTTGCTTTCAATAATTTATGCAAGATAATTTTCAAAATTTTGATTTCGTCCATAACATATTATCATTATCACGATTCACCTCGCAAGTTTTCTAATAGCTTTGAATTACTCAAAATGGACAAGTCTAGGGTAAAATACCCCATGAAACGATTTTTTTTTTTTAATAATAAAAATTTAGGAAGTGAAACATTCAGATTGGGGTGGGGTTGTCGGCTTTCTCCCGTTTGAGATGAATTAATTGGGGATTAATTAATGAATACGGTTGTTGAAAGATTAATTTATTTTAAGTGTATTAATTTAGTTTTTTTTTTTAGTAGTGAGCCCAATTTCCTTTTACTGTAAGGGAAAAATTCATAGGTCAGAAATTATTTTTGATGAAATAAAAAATCAGGCTCCAATATTTAAATTTACAAAATTCAGGTTTCTCTATGAATTAATTAATTATATTTTACAATTAATCTATTAAATTAAATATTTAACTTTAATATAATTGACCCACCCCACATCACCCCACCTCCACTGCTCCGGCGACTACTCCGATGACCGACGACTACTCTGACGACTGACAACTACTCCGGCAACTGTTCTCAGACCGCGCTTAATTCCGACGACCATTTTCCGGTGACCATTGACCGCCACCTAATTCCGATAACTGCTCCGATTCCAAGGTCACAGACATCTTATTAATTAGTTAAAATTTTAATTTTCGGTCACAACTTATAAATTAATTGGTCACAGATTATTTCGAGGTCACAAATGAAAAATATTATAGGTCACAGATTTTTAATTGGTCACAAGGTAAGAAAATTTGTTGATCACAGATTTCTAAATTTGTTGGTCACAGATTAATAAATTTTAAGGTCACAGTTAAATAGTTGCCACAGAGAATAATATAGTTAGTCACAAATCGATA